>JAHKKF010514116.1:0-64041 GCA_019740295.1 Labeo calbasu | reverse complement strand
ATTTGCATCTCTGATACATGCCTGCACTGGGATAAAGAAAAGCAGCCATTTGTAATAAACAGAAACACATTGACCGTTTTCTGGAGTCGTCAGAGCTTGGGATAACAAGATCGCTCCGTTTCTTTTGTGTGCAGCCGAGTGTAATTGTTTGTAGATTTAGCTTTCAGAGTTGACTTGTGAAATTGAGCAAATGTTAACCCACTTTATTTCTCTGTGTGTGTGTACGCATGTGTTTGTGTATTTGGGGCCATTTGTTACCTTGTGAGCAGTGGAGCAGCAATGGACTCAGCTGGTAGGTCACTCCACTGTGACCCAGTGATGATTACATACACACACAGACACACACTCCCCTAATTCCCTTTTCATACACACAGGCTTGGGAAGAGCTGCCAGATTTTCAGAACAATGCCACCCTCATCATCACCGTTAACGCCTCTCTCCTCCTCAGAAACATCCCAGATCCCAACACGCCTCTATATTATCCTCACATATCAATGTCTGCCGGTGTCTGTTGTGGCTGGCCCTGTCAGAAGCTTAGCATGTGTGCAATCAAATCACTTCCTTCTGTATCTTGCAGATTATGAAAAGCGATTAATGATTGCACGCAGCACCAAACTGAAAAATTTAAGGGGATCAAAACTCGAGTGTAAGGTTTTACAGTGCTACACAGATTGATATCAAGCATGGTGATTAGAAATCCAATGTTGCTCCTTGAAAAAAAATATCTAAAACGTGTCACCTTTCAAAATGTATGCCTTTTTACCTCATGCACTCCTAAAGAGCACATGTTGTCATCTAAAGTGTACATACAGTATTAGTTTCTTAAAGGTATATATTAGTAGTTTTTAAAGTTTCGTTCTACTGCAAAATGTCATCGAATAGCGCGTCTGAATTGTGACACACCTCCGGTGTTTACTGTCTTTTAAAAAATACGACCCACACTGGTTGACCACACAGCTCGGCTCACCAGTGGTGGGCAGGCAGTGGCGCATCTCTCAGTAGGATGGTTGTGAAGGATTAAGATGTTAAACGGAGACTATCTAAAAGCATAGCGCTCTGCTGGGCCGCTCTCCCTGTCTCTCCTCACTCTCTGAACGATCTGCTGGTGCAGTGGATTAGCGCACTCGAGAGAGAGAGTCAAGAAGCCGCATACGCATGTATAAATACAAGCATTATTATATATTGGAAAAGTGTCTTTGCTATTCCCCTGGTCCCATTGAGCTCCTGCAGCGCTCTGGTGACTTGGGCCTCAGGCGTAGCTCAGGAAAAGGCAAATCACTAATGCTCTTAGCATCAAACAATAAATCCTGGAGTTATTTTCCACCATGTTTAATTAAATATTTTGAGAAGAAAACCTGGCTGATTGATTTGCCTCGGCCATTGATTCACTATTGATTTGGCACTGTCAAGGGGCCTCCGCAGCGCTACTTGCTAAATGGCCACAAGGAGCCCTGAAATAAATGAAGTACTTTCGCGAGCTTTAACGAAATCAACTTTGCGAGCCGCTCCTACAGGTCCTGCTCCCTCCGCTCTCGGGGGTTCGTGACAGGCCGCTCCTCCTCCTCCTGAGGAAAATAAGTCCTCAAACTGCATTTTGTATGAGCATTGATGAACGCTGAATTATGAAATTATAACGCCCAATAAATTGTCTTTGTCTTCCCGGTGCGCTTGAACGTGGCCCGCGTGGCTCCTTTTGACCCCCACAGTGCATTAGCTCGGCTTATTTCCTCAAAACACTGGAAAAGAGAGTGATATTAATAATCCCATTACAAAGCAGGAGGAAAAGAGAGAGAATTAAAAGGCCATTAGTTGTGATAAAAAATGTAGTCATTACTCCGTACCTCGCTAGATACTCAATTCCCTTTTCTCATCACAGCCTGGCTCTTTGGGATACATCATAATATCTCTCAATGCTCAATTTTCTCCTATTATTGTGCGTTTTATCTTCATTTATGTCAGTCCATAATTCAAAAATCATTATATTTCTTAAACAGTGTAGACATTTAAATAAACATCCTCCTCAGTGACAAATTACTGCGCCGCTTAACCGACTATGTCTGGTCAAGCGACGATATATAAACATAAAAAGAGCGGGATGCAGGTGAAAGCCTTCGCAGCCCAATCAAACGACAGAGAGAAAAAGGAACAGGAGAAAAGGCGAAAGAGAGGACAAGAGGGAGAGGAATTTGAACACACACACACACGCAGAGAGAGAGAGAGAGAGAGGCTCAGTGCATGGCTATAGGGATTCAGATTGCTATCAGGCCTTTATCAGTCTCATCTCAGAGCGGCATTGATCTTCGCTGAGAATCTAATCCTAACTATGAAGTTCAATAACAACTCCATTACCTGGCTCGCGCTGATTGGAGCGTTGTAATGCCAAGATTAGTAGCTGGCTGCCTGACCTGCCAACATTGATTTGTGCTGCAAAATCACTTGTTCTAGAAAAAGAGAGAGAGCGAAAGAAAGAGAGAGAGAGAAATAAAGAAAGAACGTGTTGGTGAGGTAATTGGTAATTGAACAATTTTTATTTTCACCTTTTTCCCCCTTTCCCTCTCTCCGGTTTTTCTTTCACCCCCGGCATAAACTTGGCCCTTTCTTTCATTGATTAGTTGCCTGTTTATATCAGGCGTTACCAAACACAAGCTACCCAATGTGTGTGTGTGTGTGTGTGTGTGTACGCTGCTCAAATTGTAGCCAGGTTAGCGATCTCTGTCTTTCTCTCTTTCCCTCTCTCTCTCTCTCTCTTTCCCCCAGCAGGCCCAAATAGCTCCTCTCAGCCCGGTGAATGAATGGCTTCACAGCCTGTTAGCTTTAAGTAATAGAAGCATTGAGCCCATCCTACTGGCAGAGACAGCTCATTTACTCCTCTCTTTTTCTCCTCTCGTAGCCCCCTCCCTTCGTTCCTTCTCTCTCTCTCTCATCCACCTTCTTTCTTTTTAACAGGCACAGATTACGCAGGTCAAATAAATGAAACAGACTGTTTTGCGCGGGCTGCTCCGGTGGGTGCCGAAATGGATGAACCCATTTCCCTTAATGCAGACACGAGCCCGGCGCTCGCGCGCACACGCGCCGGCGCAGACGTGCGCCCTCCCCCTTCTCGCCCCTGTCTCTGAGGTTACAGGTTAATGACATGCTCATTTCGCCCAGCCATTTGTTTTGTTTTCCTGCAAAGTTCTGATAAGTAGCTAACCAACGAACCTTGTAATTACAATCTTACAGAAACCAGCCCGATCTGTATATAAATCTCACCATCCAATTACAAGATGTAATAATTTTGCACTCAAGCTGGTAATGAGCTCTAATACTGCAGCATGTGATAATCCCCTCTGGATGCTGGCTTGATCAGATGTTGGCTTTGTAATTAGACTGGCAGAAAATCATTATTTCATGTTCAAATAGAAAATGAGGTTGGTGGGAAGTTAATTTCTCTACGCTCTGTGAAGCGTAGACAAGAATTTAATGATTTAATTACAGTTGTAAGCTCCTTGGATGAGACTTAAATTGAGCTGCAATTTTTTTAAGCACACTACCATTTTGAGAGCAGGGCACATCAAAGCCTCTGACAAGAGTCTAAAGTGATAGGGCACTCTGATGTTTTTGATATGCTCAAATTCCTTTTCTCGTTATCTGGTCAGTTCTGCTTAAGTGAATTACTGATTACTGTATAATACCACAGAAACTCTTTGAGAAACAAAACCTTCATTATGCACAAAAGTTATTTTTTCCTTATGCTTTGGATTTCCACATTGCCGATGATAATTAAAAAAAACTATAAAAAGATATTACCTTTTTTGTTAACCATGTTATGTCATGCAACACTGTGGCAAAGTCTAAAGTTAGATATAGAAATTATTTTCATATTCAGTGCCTTTGTTCATACGTGACCGTGGACCACAAAAGCAGTCATAAAGGTCGAGATTTATACATAAAGCAAAACTTTCCATCGATATGTGGTTCGTTAGGTTAGAACAATATTTGGCCGAGATATAACTATTTGAAAATCTGAAATCTGAGGGAGCAAAAAAATCTAAATATTGAGAAAATGGCCTTTAAAGTTGTCCAAATGAAGTTCTTAGCAATGCATATTATTAATCAAAAATTACATTTTAATATATCTTAATGGAACACGATCTTTACTTAATACTGTAACGAGTTTTGGCATTAAAAATACAACAACAATTTTGACTCATACTACGTATTGTTGGTTATTGCTACAAATTAAGAGTATATTATATTTTTAATTTTCAAAAACCATGTTTTTTGTTATGTTGCCATAATTTTATTGTATTTTATTATGTTAGTTAGCTGTATTTTTTTTTAGTTATTTTTACTTAATCAAAATAAAATTAACTGAAAAAACATGATTTTTGAAAATAGTTAAAAACAGAGTCTGTTTTTGCAAATGAACTCTTCAAATATACCTGTGCTACTTATGGCTGGTTTTGTGGTCCAGGGTCACATATGTGACAAAAAAAAAAAAACATCAATGTTTAAAAATAGCTTAATTTACCTATATGTACTTTTTTTTGAACCTCATTGTTTCTGGTTGTTTATTCATTTTCTGTTGTTGCAAATTTTGTCCATTTTATATATCCATATAGTCTATTATGATACATCATATGCTGAAAATTTATATTAAAGACAATACAATCTGAAATCTTTTTTTTTTTTTTTAAAGGCTGGCAAAATATGGATTTTGTTTCTCCTCATTTCGCTTTCTTTCTCTTCCTCTATAGTGCAACGTCTGTTCGGCGCTCTGCAATCACCTGCCCGCTCTGCACTCGCCTCCTGTTTGTGTCACGTCCTATGACAGTCAGATAAGAATATTTCACCCTGGATAAGATGCTCAGATCTGAGGAATGTCACTCAATATGACTGATTCATCCTCCTCGCTCCTACCCCTCCCCTTTTATTTAGCATTTCAAAATTCCCTTTCTTTCTTTTTCTCCGTTCCGCGGAGACACGCTCTGGACGTTCCCCTTTATTTGGCCTATCAGAGAGGGAGATGGATGTGTGTGCTTATTGGACAGTAAAAGGCCACTCTTCAGGTGACACGCTTATCCAGCCGAATATTCATGAATATTTAGGAGATGGTAATGAGGGAGTTTTGCATTGTTGCATGAGAATGGAGGGAGCTCCCCGGAGGAGGAGGAAGAGAGCGCGGACAGGTCGTCGAGGTGTGGCGAGAGTGTGTGTCAAGTGTGGCAGCGATGTGTGTGTCCGGACGTCTGAGGCTATTTGGTGAAGCGGCATTCCTGTCTGATAACCCTCTTTCACTCGCTCGCTTGCTCGCCGACTCGCGCACGCTGTGATGAACTTGATCTTCTCGTGGCATTGTTAAATCATACGGTCTAGCTTCATACACACCTGTCATTCCACCGAGCTCAACAATACATCATCCAGATGGGCAGACTACACTCAGGAGCCTTAACCCACAGCTTTAAGTGACATCCTGTATTATTGATGCTGTCTTCGCTCATCTCTCTTACTGACTTAACATTCACATGTCTAAAACTCCATACTGTGATTTAAAGAATGGTGGTCCAGCTAGTTATACCGACTTCTTTTGCTATAAACTTTTCACAGGAGGTCTTGAGAATCTCTTAAACTTTACTGACACGTTTGTTTCGACAACTACCTCCACGGGGAGCGATAACTTGGATGTCATGATTTTTGTGGGGGATCTCTTGGACTGTTAATTTGCGCAGAACCTGGACACGCTCAAGTTCAGGTTCTGATTTGACAATCAGCGTTCCCTCGCCATCACTGTATCCACTCTGCATTCGTATATCAATCTGATTTGTGTGGCAGATACTCTCAGTAATGAAGCAGACTGAGTCTTGCTGTCTGAGCGCCGGAGTCCATTTTGGCAGGCCCTGTCCTCCAAAACCCAGACAGAGAAAGAGCAACCACTGTGAGCTTGAAGCAACGAACAGACCCACGACCGTTGAGAGAAAGAGGGAAAGCTTGAGTGAGAGAGGTTCTAAATCAGTACGCAATCCAAAGGCCCTCCATAAATCATGTGAATAGGTTTGGTGGCGGGACGGAAAGCACACCTGCAAGACTTATGTAAGTCTTATTAAACCATAAATATCCAGCAGCTCCGGCCACAGCTCTTCAGGACTAGAATAAATCTTACTATGTGCTCAGCGAGGAAGGCGAGAGTGAGACCGAAAGAGCGTGTGGGTGTCAGAAAGAGATAGTGTGTGTGTGTGAGTGTGTGTGTTCGTATGTCTACACAATGTATGGATGGATAAGTGTTAATACAGTCAAACTACATTTCATTGGTGAGGATTGTCATGCAGTTTGTCAGGTTAATCATCGTAGTGTCAACTCAGTGAAGAGTTGCTGCCATTTTTAATTGTAGAGGTCTATATATTGCAGTGTTGAGCTTGCAAAGACTCCAGTCATTGTGTTTACAACTGGAATTTAGCTTCTTTCTACAAACATATATGTGACCCTGTAACATAAAACCAGTCATAAGGGTAAATTTTTTAAAACTGAGATTTATATATAATCTGAAAGCTGAATAAATAAGCTTATAAGCAACAGGACAATGTTTGGTCGAGATACAACTATTTGAAAATCTGGAATCTGAGGGTGCAAAAAATATTGAGAAAATCACCTTTAAAGTTGTCCAAATGAAGTTTTTAGCAATGCATATTACTAATAAGAAAATATGTTTTGATATATTTATGGTGAAAAATGTACAAAATATCCTTACTTAATATCCTAATGATTTTTGACATTAAATTTTTTTTTTGACCCATACAATGTATTTTTGGCTATTGCTACAAATATACCTATGCGACTGGTTTTGTGGTCCAGGGTCACATATATTTAACATTAGTTTTAGACAACATGCTACTAATTTGGGGGAATCCAATGATGCATTAAATAGTTTCAAAGTGAGAGTAAAGTCTTTTGAACTGTTTTAGAAATGTTTCTTGAGCAGAAAATTAGCATATTAGAATAATTTCTGAAAGATCATGTGGCGCTGATGACTAAAAGTAATGCCTTTCAATAGCTTAAAGGATAGCCTTGAATAGAAAATAGATTGTCTTTAAATTGAAGATAATATTTCAAATATTTGACCCTGGATCACAAAATCAGTTATAAGTAGCATGGATATATTTGTAGCAATAGCCAACAATACGTTGTATGGGTCAAAATGATTGATTTTTATTTTATTTTCTTTAAAAATTATTAGGATATTGAGTAAAGATCATGTTCCACACTTTATAATAACTGCACACTATGAATCATTAGTTAAGCATTAGTAAATAGTCAGTCCATCCTTTATAAAGCATTGTCCCAACATGAATAGTCATTTGTAAGCAATTTATAAATACAGCTATAAATGCCTTGTTCTTGATTTATAAGCATATCTATTATAAAGGAGATTTAAAGGCTCAGTTATCTTCCTAACAGAAAAAATATACAAACACAACACAGACGGATACAGAAGTCAGAAATATTTATTTCAAGATGCAAAAAAAAGAAAGAAAAGAAACTGTACAACTGTACACTTGAATTTTTATTTTATGTTTTTTTTTTTTTCTATGAAATTGCAGAGGTTTATTTCATTTAAGTGTACTGTTGTACAGTTTCATTTTTTTTGCATCTTGAAAAAATATTTCTGTGTTCTGTATCCGTCTGTGTTGTGTTTGTTTAACTTTTCTGTTTGGAAGATAAATGAGCCTTTAAATCTTTGTAAATGCTTTGCAAGGTATAAATAGTTCTCACTTTAGATGAGCTCACAAAAATAGATGGCTGGCAACTACTAAATGTTTTATAACTACTTGACTTAATCATAAATTACAGCAGGAATATGTGGTAATAAAGCATTTATTAACACACCGAGCAACCGTTATCATGTGTCTAAATAATAAGATTTATAAATGTACATTTAAATAGTTTATTAATCATTTACTTACACTTTCTAAATGATCTAAAGCACTGACAACTCCTAAATAACTGGTTTGTAAATAATGTAACAATTTAGAAATGATAAACTGATCATTAATAAAGTCTGAAAATACAATTATTAAACATTATAGATATGCTCAAGAACAAAACATTTATAGCTGAATTTATAAACTGCTTACTAATGCGTATTAACATTGGAACAATGCTTTATAAAGGATGAATTGACTATTTAGTAATGCTTTACTAATGATTCATAGTGTGCAGTTATTATAAAGTGTTACAGATTTTCTCAATATTTTGACTTTTTTGCACTCTCAGATTTCAGATTTTCAAATAGTTGTATCTTGGCCAAATATTGTCCTTTTTGGAACAGCGTCTTGTTTTTATTGTTTTATTGAGATTCTAAATGTCAAAAAACAAAATCCAGCTTCAGTTCTGGGCCTTAACAAAGAGATGTCAATCTTTGGTGGAACAATGTTCACTATCAGGTACATCTATTTACACCTGACAGCTATCTATCTATCTATTTTTTTTTTTTTTTGACCAAACAACACCAAATAGCCAATATTAATGAATCTGAAAGCTCAATTAGCTTCTAATGTGGGTTAAAAGTAGAAAGAATGGACAGCCATCAGGAACAGCACCTCCAGTGATGAAGGGATCCGTCTTCTTTCGACCAGTCGGCGTACTTGGATAATAACAGTTGTCCCACACACCTGCGTTTCTATTGCCCCGACCTGCTTCTCAAATGAGCTCAATTAATGACAATAACCCAGCAGGTGCCAGAACACAGACATTAACGGATAGGCCACTATCTGCAGCAGGGAGAGCTTGTCTGTGCAGTAAATATGTAATGATCACAGGTGTAAGAGAAGGGGATGGGGACGTGGGGAGACCACAGGAGCAATCTATTTGTGTTTGGCTGAGCTCGATTCAGTTAAGCAAGCTCGACAAACCGAAATGGATGGACTAGAATCTCATTCATCCAGCCTGAAGTGAGTGGCCAAAAAACTCACTAGATCTTTTTATTAGAGATGGGGTGGGGGTTCAGATAATGGAGTCGAATCGACTGCAGTGTTTAGATTGTGTTTCAATTTACTTCGCGATGTATTTGCGGTGTAGTGTAATTTGCTTAGCACCGACGCTAGATTCATTGGAGTAAGCTGTCGTTTGGATTTAAATTGTGTGTATCATTTACCATCGCCACAGAGTGTGTGTAAGCGAGGTCTGGTCCCCATCATTGGGAATGCCGGAGATCTTTCTGAGCTTTAAACTTGAACCCTTTCCTCCACTGGGCTCCTCTTCCCTCGCTCTCTGTGCCCGCATTAGCATAAAGGCATTAAAATGAGAATTGGAATTAATTTGGACTTTCCCCTCCATAGGAATTAATGAAAGTTTGCTCTTCCATTCTGCATAGACAGCCCTCACTCACAGTCCATAAATATTAATATTAATACCACAAACGCATTTAAGGAGCAGCGCTTCGGTGAAGCCGTATACAGAATATTATGAGAGATCATGATACATTTCTCGTGGGGAGCACACTTGAATGAGTGTGCTGCCTTGCCGTTGTGATCTGTAAAAATCCAATCTCCACACGGCACTGAGAGAGACGGAGGAAATGAGAGGGTGTGAAAGGAAGATGTCTGAAGCCCATCTGAGAGTTGAGCCTGAGCTGGTTTCTACTCTGGATTTGTTCTATTTAGATCACTCTAGTGTAACTCCATTATCCAGGCAGCAGATATTCAGATAGATGAGAGACTGCTATCAGGATCACATACCCATTTTCACGGGGCCGTCGCATTTTGAAGACTGGGGGAGTTACTGAAGGCAGCGGTACAACACCTCACTCCTAGTTTTTTTTTTGCAGGGTTATCCCATTTCTGTTTGCAAGTTACCTTTGGAACAGAATGAGATTGATTCAACTATAGATACACAGATAAAGAAACTGCAAAATAGTAACATTATATATTATTATCACAGTTTGCACAAAAATATGAAGTAGAACAACTAGTTATAACACTGATAATAATTCTGCTGAAAATTCTGGTTGGCATTACTGGAAAACACTGGAATACACTTTAAAATATATAAAAACAGATTATATTTTTAAATATTAAATAGATTCATTTTTAAATAAGTGCTATCTATTTTCACATATTTTAAATAAGATTTTTAATGTTTTTAAAGAAGTCTCTACTGCTCACCAAGCCTGCATTTATTTGATCCAAAATACAAAGCAGTAATATTGTAAAAGATTTTTTCTATTTAAAATAATCTATTTGAATATATTTTTAAAATGTAATTTAATCCTGTGATCAAAGCTAAATTTGTAGCATCATAACTCCAGTCTTCAGTGTCACATCTTTCTGAAATCATTCTAATATGCTGTTCAAGAAACATTTTTTGTTGTTATTATCAATATTTATTTATTTATTTTTTCAGGATTCCTTGATGTATAGAAAGATACAAAGATCAGCATTTACTTTTCTTTAGCAAGGATGCTTTATATTGATCGAAAGTGATGATAAAGACATTTATAATATTACAAACGATTTCTGTTTTAGATAAATGCTGTTCTTCTGAACTTTCTATTCATCAAAGAAACCTGAACAAAATTACTTGGTTGTTTTGAACATAATAATATCAGAATATTAGAATGATTTCTGAAGGATCATGTGACTGGAGTAATGATGCTAAAATTCAGCTTTGAAATCACAGGAATAAGTTAAATTTTAATATATATTTAACAGTTATTTTAAATTGTACATATATTTTTCTGTTTTTGCTGTATTTTGGATCAAATAAATGCAGGCTTGGTGAGCAGAAGAGACTTCTTTAAAAAACATTAAAAATCTTACTGTTCAATAACTTTTAACGGATAGTGTATACCCACTAAACATTGGACGTCGGATAGACGTGCAGATCATGTCTATATTGGGTCCGTCGGTCCATGACCAATTATGGACATCTATTCGACGTCCAAACTAGGTCCACTATTTGGACGTCCAAAAATGACATGGAAAAGACGTCACTACGACGTCACATTGCGCAGTGGGTATATAAAACCGTCCTGAAAAAATACAGAGACTGCTACCACCTCATACAGGTAAATGAGATCACTGCTCTGTATTGTTAATATCTACATTTCAACCTCTCCTGAATCAAGGAAAAAAAAAAAAAAACTTCCAAATGTAGCCAAAGGAGAAGTCTCGCATTTAAAGCACTCTGCAACTGTTCTAATTGGAATAGCTATTAAAAATCCTGCAGCTTTCTGGTTGAGAGGAGAATCTTGTAGAGGGTAAACCTTGCAGGGTGTTGAAAGAGTGTGTTACTAATTTTCCTTCCTTTATCATGCTGGTAAAAGTCAAATTTGTGTTTTCAGTGGAAGTCAGTTAATAGCTATCATCCTGTTGTATTCACACCTGCACTGGACATATTTGCTTACAGGGAGAACAATACCTCTGTGGCTGTCATAATATATACAGTAGGACCTCTTTCAACCTTTCCCACACTTAACGTTAGAGTGCTGTTCATTGTAGCCACTAACCGGTAAACTCTCTGCACTTGGACTAAGCACAACACTGCAACTGGATCCTAGGCTTCCTGACTAACAGGCCTCAGGCATTCAGGATCCATGACTGAACCTTGCAAACGGTCAACCTGAGCACTGTATTTACTGTCATTTTTGACAAGGTCTGTGTTAAATCTGGTTGAGTGTTTTCAAGGTGTGGTGTAGCTGAATTGTTAAAAAAAAGGGTTAGTATCTGGAAGGTTGTGGGTTCTAGCTCCACTTGAGTGTTGTTTGCTGTCATGCTGTATTACACTATTTATGATTGTTATTTCTGGTAAACCGCGTTTAATTTCTTGTCTTTCTTTGTAGGAGACTTTGAGTTGGAATAAATGTGACTGTTTTCAGAAAAGCATTTATATACAAAATATCTCACAAAAGTTTATGTTTCAGAAGCACATGTTTTTTACTGATCCCACTCTTGCATCATTTTTGTTTCGATGGTATTGCATTGGAGGGGAGAAGCTAGAGAGGGTCTGTGGATGTCAACAGCAGTTATTCGTGAACCTCCTTTAACACGCACGCTTTTGATATGTGCAGGTATACGGGTCATTCAGGCCAAGGTGAGACGTGGCGCTGTATACTTGAACTTCAAAGGCATTGTGCTGGTCCGACTCGGCGGGGCGTCGCCTTCATGACTTCAGTCAACATCCACACACACGCATGCACCTTTAATCTGAGCTCTGCAATACCTACTCAACCCCGATTGAGTCAATACGCCCTCTTTTTGTTCTGTGATAGAGGGATGTGGAAGTGAAAGTGTATGATGCAAAAGCAGTGCAGAAGAGTGGAAACACACTTGTTTAGTTAGATTAACTCTGAGATCAGGAGCCCAGTCTGAGACAGTTTAGAATCGCAAGAAACATGTACTTGGAGGATTTTTTAAGTTGTTTATAATGTCAAGTATATCTCTTGCAAAGGCATGGGCTTTTAGAAGGAAAACTTTGCAATGCTTTGATTTTCTTTTCTCAGTGACATGCATAATGCTTTCATCTTCTGGTAGAGTAAACAAGTCATCAAAGTAAAAGGCTGAATATCTTATAAAACATTTCTTAGGTATCTAAGCATACAAGATTTTTTTTTCCTCGTTTTTTTTGGAATCAACAAAGAAACAACTGCGAATCCTTGCAACAACAACAAACTATTTCTGCAGTGGACTCAATCCATACATATCCAAAAATGAGTGCACGTTCATACTGAAACTTATAGTCAAACTTCACGTAAAAGTGGTTCAGATCAGATTTTTGTGCTCGATTCAGAACTGTTTTTGAACAGCACAAACCACATGGAATGTGATCTTTATGATTCTAATTTGGGCCACCTCCATTTGTAGTACTAAATCAGATACAGGACCGTTGTTTTGCAATACGACCTTCGTCAGTCATATCAGAATTCATGCAACTTTTCACGGCACTCTAGAACGACATTTGACACGCCAAAGATTTGACATACTAGTATCTCTTTCGGTCACTCTGTTAATTTGGAATAAGAAAGCTGTGAAGGTATTCAGGTGGTGTTAGAACTAGTGTTAGTATTTCAGTGACAGCTCTATGTAAACAAAACTAAAGCGAAAACTATACGAGACAAACTTTGCTCTCTTTCTCTTCATCCTTGACTGGATCCAGCGCACACAGTTGCTGGTTTCTGTGGCATACACTGTAAAAAAAAAAAATCTGTAAAATTTACGGTAAAAAAACAGCAGCTGAGGTTGCCAGAATTTTACTGTAAATAATACGGTAACAACGTTTTTGGTTTTAATTTAAATTTTACATTTAAATACTATAATTTCATTAACTGATATAATATTAATATACTAACCTACTGAAGTACATAAAGGTAAATCTGTACCTTTGTAATACACTGATAACCACCAAAAGCAGGTGGTGAAGAGAAAGTCACATGATGAACCAAAGCCAATCACAAGCAGCTTTTAAATATTAACATATACAGTAGTCAACATTTGAAGTGGATCAAAAAAAGTTAATCAAAGTTGTCCTAAGACAAGGTATTGTTTTGGTTTTAGGACGAATTTGATGAAAGGTTTTGATCCACTTCAAACGTTGACTACTGTATATAGAAGATGCACAGTGTCATTCACACAAACACTGAACACCAGCATGGTAACACACATGAAATTGAAATAATGCAATAAACATTAATGTAACAACACTGGATGTAACATACAACCCTAATGTACAAAACTAAGAAGAAACATAGTTATTTCAACAAAAAAACATCAAATTTGAAATTTAACGCAGGGAATTCTGGAAACGTCAATTTACGGTTATTCACGCTAAATTATACATTATTTTTCACTTACGAAAAAAGGTATATAACCATAAAATTACATGCAATGTCCAGTAGTGTTTTTCACCATATATAGGGGAACTTACCGTTAACCATTTAACAGTTATTTACTGTAGCATTTTTACAGACTTTTACTGTAAAATTCACTGTCATTTTTTACAGTGTATCCTCGTATAAGCAAACATGTAAATGCTGAATTTAATGGCCTCCAAATGTAACTACTTTCACCTGGATGTTACTTTTTTTTGGCCATGTACCTGGTTGTCATGTCCCACTAATATTTACAATGAAATATTGCCAATTTATGTATATGTTTTGAGAGTGTATTCCAGGTGTTTCTTCATGTTTTATTCACCCTAAAATGAAATGTGAAAAAACCAAACAAGTCATTTCTTTTTTTCTGTTTTTTTCTTGTGTCCTCAGTTTCACATTTCATTTGATTCGTATTTTGTAATATCAGAAAAACTTCAGTGAGTATTAGCCAACGATTTTATGAGTTATGTGATGATTTGTTGTTACATTCCATTATTTTTACTTCCTGAACGTGGAAATCTCGCCTGACTGGAACGATGTTTTATATTTCCAGTCTCTGGGGTTTCTAGTCAAATTAACGTATTTTCCGAGCCAATAATCTAACATTATACCTATGAAAATGTTTTTTGAAAGCACATGGTGCCATTGTTATACCCCTGGAAAAGGGGAGAGAATTAATCAGTCACACTCCACGATGCTTCTTCACTGCGAACTTTATGCATAATGTCTTTTGATAACAGTTAACCATAAGCATTTAAACAGTGTTGTTTGAATTTTCTTCTTAATTCACAATTGGTAAGATAAGCTGGCATTTCAGAATTATCTGAAAACTTAGTTGTTCTTTTTAGCAAGACTATCTATTAACTAGTACAAACAATTTAATAATATAAATATTTTTTCCAAATAATTAATATCTCTATAAATTGCTTAGATGCCTCAAACAATCTGTGAATCAAACAATGAACACTATGCAAACAGAATGAAATGTTCATTAATACACCATCTAAATATGCATGACTCATTACTCAACATGTGGCCTTGCGCCGTCCAAACATCGAACCAATAACATTTTTAAGCATTTTAATCAGCTTTCACTTCCTATATTACTGATATCTGCACACTCTTAAACAAAATCAACTGATACTATTTGAACGAATAATTAAAAAGGCAAACCTGGAAAAGGGGAGAGAATTAATCAGCATTAATCAGTTCTCCACTGCGAACTTTATGCATAATGGAGAAACGCCGCGAGTTCTGTCCCTAGTGTTTGACAAGGCACCAGTAATCGATTGCACGATTTATTGGACTAAACTAATTGATCACAGATGAACCAACACTACTTAAATAACGCATTTACATTTGATGAACCTTTTTAAATGGATTCAAAATAACCTGAATATTGAATTCTTTTTAATTTTTTACAGATTTATGAATTTCTCAATATAATTATACAAACATATATTTCCATCTGTCACACCATAGTTTCATCACTTTGCAGTGTCGCAATAACCGTCTTTTTTGCAGTAACTCACCTGTCATAGTTTAATGAGTGGGCAGATTGCGTGAAGCAATGCGAGGTTTGCTGCACTCAAAACAGGGTCCGGTTGCCTACTGCTAAGACTAGTCTTAAAAAGTTATTCATGTAATTTTTTTTCTTTTAGACTGGTCATGACTTTTTAAAATCAGTTACAAAAAGGTAGACTGGTCTAATTTGAATTCAAAAGCAAGACTGGTTATCCCTTGGCTAACTGCTAGTTGGTCACACTAGTTCTTAACATAGTGGCATCTGGCCCCATGAGTGGGATTTTGGGCCCCAAATTATAAGAGCAAACGTTAACATTTTATTTGATCATTTCACACACATTATTTTAACTTAAGCGCTGGAAACCATGCTCATTTTCTTTGGTCATCATTCTTATACAAAACAAATAGTTTATAGGAATTCCTTAAGCTTGTTGCTGCTACTGTGGCCAGTTTAACCCAGCGCACATTTTTATATTTACTTGTAATGAAAATTCAGCCAACCCTTTTCCCCCATTTTAACATGGATTTCTATGGAAAACGAACAAGAGAGCACCCAACTGGAAGTTAGAATCCATCATAGTTTATTTAGGAAAACGGTATATAGGAAAACTTTATATAGTTAGTAAAGTTTAAATGCTTGAGGAAAGAATACGTTAGAACACAATCAAATTCTCTGTTTCTTCTTTTTTTTTCATTTATAGAGTTCAAAAGGTACCGTATAACAGGAATGACCCATATGTTAATGTCTGAATTACCATGCGTAGCTGTTTCTAAGGTGTGTTGTGTGTTTGCAACCTGGACATCAATACCAGGACGTGTTGGTCCTGGGGGTCATCCTCTATCCCTGGTACGGTTTCATTACCTGCGATGCTCTAGTCTCATTACACTCCTCCCTAACCCTGAAGGGCTCTCTCTTCCTCCCTCTCTCTCTCCCTCTCTCTCTCCTCCTCGCTCGCCGTGCAGCGGATACGCCATAAACTCTGGTAATTGCGGCATCAAACTTGAGTTTATTATTTTCCGTGCAGGTGTGAGGATGATATGAGGCCCAGGTTGCATTTACATACAAATTGAAGGTTTTTATTAATCAGGCGGGCAGCAGGAATCACAGAGCACCACTCCATCAGCCTTTTAAATACATTTGGTGACATTTTTACCCAGCATTAGCATGATAGGGCAAGCGGAGGATAATGTCCCAATGATTGCTTTTCCATTGAAAGCACAAACGGTTTCATTTTTCCTGTCATCTCAAATAAGTGTTAAAGAGGGTTTGGAGGCTATTGTGCTAGCGCTCCGTATGCTGGGGACTGGGAACCGCTGATGGCCATATTAAATAACCATTAGCGCCGGCGCTCAGATCATCGCGCACCCACCGTGCCTCCTCTTTGCTTCCTGCTCTGTGATTTTCCAAATGAAGCCAAGCTGTGCTTGGCTCTCATAAAGCACTCACACCCCGCTCCATTTTTCCTCAAACAAAATGCATTACAACGGTAATTTTGTGACTGTTAAGATAACTAGCGTTAACAAGCACTTAATTAAAATGTACAATAAATAGCCGTCTGCGGCCTTATCTGAGCAGGAGAGCTGGTAGGGAGGGTGGGAGGTGGGGGGTTTCCAGCGCTCAGACCTGCTGCTGCCGCTGCTGCCGCTGTAAAGCTCGTTTACAGATTAATTGCTTTTCTGTCTGGCAGAAGCTGCTTCCTCTCCCGCCAGACCCTAAATAGCCAGATTCAGGACTTTATCAATCAAACCTCGCTCTTTCATTTTTTCCCCCTTTTTTCTCTGTTTCGCTCTTTCCCTATGTCATTGTTTTTTACATTATTTCTTCTTTATCTGACAAGTATTATTAAGATCCCATAATGTGTGTTGATGGCCGTCGTGTAGGTGACTCGAATCGACGGGCTACAGAAATGTGTAAATGCTTGTCATTGGCACTGTACTTGTGTTAATGTGTGCTCCGTAGTGTTTATGTGTCATAAGTTAAAGTTTGTGTGTGGTGGCATAGGGTAGTCTAATACTTTCTGCATGTATGTTTTTTCATACGAATGTGTGCAAGCATTCACCCGGTCTTGTTTATTATAGTACAAAGGTCATGTTTGTATTTAAGTATGTCTGTCAGGGGTTTAAAAACACACACAGAGCCCTTGAAATAGCACTGTATGCAACCCAGTATATGGTTTTCAGTCATATAAGCTGCGGTATAGGACCGGTGAGAGAACGGGAGAGATTTTTCAGAGATTAAAGTTAACAGCAGTTGTTCTCCAGGGATCACATTACTCTACAGCCATGTGACTCAAACACTTCCACACTGGCTTTAATGACTTCAGCTTACAGAGAGCAGACTGGGAACTGCTTGTTTTTAAATGGTGGAAAAGAAAATACGTAAAAGCAAACTTCCCTCTGTGGACACGCCTCCTGGTGCTTTATGTCGCCTGTGTCCCGACTTTAACCCGGGAACGATAAATCTGCCAAGAACGTCTGTGTACGTCTGCGTGTTTGAAAGTGACCCCTGTACAATGTTGCAGAAGTGCTTTTCTCTGAAGGGAGACTTGCATGTCTCTCCAGGTGGGCCTAGAAATGAGAGAGTCTGAGATATAATTCAAATGCAATGCATTTGATTTGCTTTTTTTCTTTCTCTCTAAATACTGTTTTACAGAATTACTCAAATGTAATAATACTTCTTTTCTAAAGATACACTGATGTTAAAATTTTGGCCAATACCAATAAAAGCTGGAATATACTACACGATTTTTGTCCTGATTTTCCACCAATTTACAGTCTGGAGAACTTGACACTAGTTGCCAAAAGTCTGAGCCAGTCTGCAGATTTGAGTTGACAGATTTCATTGAAAATCACAACTGGTGGACTAGTGTATGTTGGTCATGGACATGTTTGATATTTTTAGCCGATTTGGAACACATGTTGTGCATTTCTGTGTGAGTTTGTTGTGATCGGAACTTTAAAGTCTGGTAGTGTATGATCCTCAGTTGTTTAGTGCATAATGGCAAGTTTTTCCTCTGTAACTATCACAAAGTTGACAAGTGTATGATGCCCAGTGTTTTAAAATCTGTTCAGATTTAGTAGTTCAGATGTAGTGTATTCCAGCCTTAAGCCAGTGCTTATTATTTTAATGTTAATTACTATTATAGTATAGTATAGCTTTTTGTCTAAAGCTATTTGCATTTAGTGTAAATAGAGACTCTAGTAAAATGAAGGTTAAAAAATTACAAATGTAAATGTTTTAAATGCTACAAGTGATTTGGGGCATGACAATGTTTTATATGAAAAATGGCTATATACATTATTTGTATTATTTTATATATTTGAGATTTGATAAAGATTTCATAAAATTATTAAATGTTTATAAAGATGAATTTTATATGAGCATCAGATTGCAGCAAAATGATTTCAAAGTAAAAATCAACTTAGCACACACACTCCAAAAAAACAACTTAAAAACTTAAACTTAAAAAAAAAGTAAGTGTTTGTGCGGCCTTCAAATTTTAAGTTTACCCACATCAAATGTCCACGTTTTCATGTAGTACAACATAACATTTCATGTTGACTGAACTTAAAATTTCAAGGCGGTACGAACACTTACTTTTTTTATTTTATTTTTTATTTTTTATTATTTTATTTTTTTTTACAGTGAATTAAAAGGTTAAAAAATCACTAATAACAGACAATAACCATTATGGTACCAATATGTCCTGCATCTCTACTTTGTTCCCATCTTTAGCACTCCCAACAACTACAGATGAAGCAGTTAATATGTTTTATATAAGACAGGGAATCAGTTTAACCCAAACTTTCTATTACTTTGGCATTGTGTTTGATGCTAGATTCATCTTGTACCACCTCTTATTAATTTTATTTTTAGTAATAAATTCATCAATGTCTTTCTAAAGAAATTAATACTGTCATTCAGCAAGGATGCATTAATTTGATGTATAATGACAATAAAGACATTTTGAATGTTACAGTACATCATTTCAAATAAATGTTGTTCTTTTAAACTTTGTATTTATCAAAAAATCCTAAAAAATGTTTTCAACATTGATAATAATTAGGAAATGTTTTTGAGCATTGAATTAGCATATTAGAATGTTTTTGAAGGATCGTCTGATTGCAGTAGTAGTTGCTGAAAATTCCATTTGTGTACATATAAACAAATTTTAATAACACAGACAGAACTCCCAAAAACAAGCTCAAATTTTAGAGGTGCAGGATGAGACCCTGGCAGGCCTGGTGGTCTCTCCAGGGCAGAGGCCTCCGATCTAAGGCAAAGAGGAGGGGGATGTTGTGCTGTCACTGCTGTGCTTATCACATCCAATTTAGCCAGAGTGATTTATAATGTGCTTAGATGATAAATGTTATTGTAAGAGAACAGTCCAGTGGATGTATGCCTGCTGTCTGTCAGAGAAAGAGGAGAGAGAACAGAAAAGCTGAGGTGACGACTGTATCGCTGCTAGTGGGAGTTGGTGTCCTGCAAAGTGCCTGTCGTAAATCAGCTTGTCAAGGACCCCTCTTCCCTCTATTGAAGCACAAACTCAGTCTTGCCACTGAAGAAAACTCCTCCGCGGACTTTGGGCCTCTTAAAGAAGGTGAAAAACACAGTAAAACTTGGAAGTTCTTTAGGTGATTTTTCTCACAGAATCTCCTTGTTCATTGTAAATAAGGCTCAGAAACAGTGACATTAAACAAATGCACCATCCCCCAATACATATAAACACATTGCTTCACATAGATTGTGATTTGTGTTTGCATTTTTGAAGGTAACCCACCACCCCACATCCCCCGAGCACCGCACTGACAATAATTCAGCACAGAGTATATTTTCCATAAATAATTTGCTCTTTATTGATTTCCAATGTGCGGTGAGAAATATGTGGGCTCTCGGCAGAGAGGGGGAGGATGTATCAGTTGCTCTGTGTGCGGTGAAAGTTGTGACAGGAGAGGTCGGCGTCCTGGGAGCTCATGTCCCCCGTCTTTATTTATGATCACTCAGAGAGCAACTCATCAAACCTGGCTGTGCCATCAACCAGGACGCCCAGGGATAAAGGAGCACACACACACACTTCTTACTAGTAGTTTGCAACACTGTTTGATTTACACATTTGTTAACAGTGATCTGGCATAGGTAATATGAAAGAGATGTGCTGAATAATTGCACTCTATAAATCAAGTCCTGAACACCATTCGCTTGATGTCTATATTTACAGGTCTGACATCCCACGAGCTTCAGGCCACTACTGAAGGTGAAAGGTCACATTCAGCGATCCTCTGCCTATTTGTCACTGTTCTATGTGCTGTGCCCTGACACATGATTGACAGCCGTTGAGGTGAGCGACTGAAGGTGTGGGTGTGTGTCCGTGCTTGTGTTGGTGCAAATGTGGCAGGGTGCGCGTGGAATCCGGTGTTGACGACTGTTAAGAGCACATGCTAGAGTTGGATGTCACACTGTCGCCAGCTAAGAGCTGTTAATTTTGGCTCTGGTCTGCCTTTGTAACAAGACCCCACCTCTGCATGAACACTTTCTTAGTCTTGTTGCTTTTTGGTCGATGTATTAGAAAGCACATCTATTTTCAGAAGGAGTTCCCTTATTGCTAGGAAGATCAGAAATACTTTGAGCTCATTATAAAATGCAATCTGTAAACAAACAGATAAATTACTCTCAGATTCACAACATTTGTAGAGATACACACTAAATAAATGAATGTAACAAATTGACTTATATTTTAAGAAATAGCTACCGAAAATGAAAATCATTATTAAGCATTATTTAGTCATGTATGATGTAAATTAATTTAGGGTGTGTTCACACTTGTAGTAGGTTCATTTGGTTCATTTGGTCCGGACCAAAAAGGAAAATGATACATTTGGTCCTGGTCTGCTAGCGTTCACACTGGCATTTTTGACAGTGAATCCAAAGATACCAAACCTAAAGGCATAGCGATGTGTTCACAACCTGTTTGTACTGTTTGAATTATGTATATTTCGTGAGGGAACTCACCGAACATTCCAAACAAAAGCAAGAGGTGCGTTCGACTTAAAGCGGCGCTGCGTGTGTATTACATCAAAGTACCCATTCACTGATCGGTCAGCTCAGTGCCGCTTTAAACCAAATACACCTAATGCCGTCTGCTGGAATAAGTGCGCACATTGTTGCCTGTTTATGATTTTATTTTCACTACTTGCGAACTCACAAAGAGCTTATAAAAGGCACTTTACCTCCTCGTTGCTCCATGTCTGCTCATTTTGTATTGGATACACCGCTTGTTACCTGCATGAAATCATGTCGCATAGTCGCATCTTGTCATTACGTCCTGTTTATGGTTTGTTTATAAGTCTCTGGTCCGTGTCGCGTTCATATTTCATTCGAACCGCGCCAGAGTTCGTTTGGAAGCGGATCGAGACCCATATAGCGATCTCGGTCCGCTTGTTTGGTGCGCACCAGGGTTTACGCTTACTCAAATGAACCACACTAACAGAGCAATCGCACCAGAGCTTGTTTTAATCGAACCAAACAAGAGTTTTAGGGTGCTTTCACACCTGTAGATCGATTGCTTTGTTCCGAAACAGGGGTTAAAATTATCACAGTGTTGCTTTTTATTCATGGTGCGGTTCGTACATATTTTACGAGGTGGCTAAACAACCTCACTTGTACAAATTCGTACGATTTTGCAAAAGTTTTGTATTTTACAAGTTCCCCAATTCGTATGAATTCGCACATATGACCTACCCTTAACTCCGCCACTAACCTACTTGTCACTGGGGTCTACACAAATCATACAAAATTGTATGAGTAAGGTCGTATGAATTAAAATTAGCCACCTCGTAAAATACGTAGGAATTGGTCGTGAGATAGCATTGGAAAGGGGTAGTTCACCTAAAAATGAAAATCTTGTCATAATAAACTCATCCTCAAGTTGTTCTAACCAGTATGACTTCATTTCTTCTGTGGAATATACATACAGTAAAAAAGAGAGTTTGATAAATGCTGGTAAATAAATAAACATCTGAAAGTATTTCTCAAAGTATCTTCTTTTGAAAGCACGAAAGTAAACTAGCCCTTTAATTTTAGGTCTTTTAACCATGTAAAACCATCTTATGGCTTTGGAACTCTTGAAATATAGCAAACAAGTCATTTGGACTGTGGAAAAAACATTAAGACCAGCATTTAGGTTTGTATCGAGTATGAGTAAATGAAAATAAAATGTTTATTTCAGGGTAAACTGTTCCTTTCAAACACACAGATTCAATGACACTGTGCAAAGTTGTGTCTCCATCTGCCCCTCCATTTGAGTCCTCCACATTCCCTCAATCCCCGCAGGGACCTGAGCACTTTTAGGCTGGCATGATATCCACGGTGCAGCCCATGGTCAGTTTTAGCCCCATGGCTTCTCAAAACCTCACAATGCCCCTTGGGTAATATACAGCTACATGTAAAAGCCTAGTCAATTTGCCAGCTAATTCTGGCTAAATGGTTGTCATAACCGGCCTTGTGCTGGGTGGCTCAGTGTTGGATGACTCTCCCTGTCTTTTTGCTCTTCTGGTGTGTTGTGAAAGCCCTTGCAAATGTCATGTGCTGACACCTAAAACATCCATTAGTGTGCGTACATTAGCATGCTTGCGAGTACAAATCTGGGTGGGTGGGTGTGTAAGGAAATATCCCTGATGTTTTCTGGAAAGTGAATCCCCAGTCACATGGAATGAGCGTGCTGTATAAAGGGCTAATACTAACGATAAACTGTTAATAATTCACGCTGAAAGAGTAAAACCCAAACGGACCAGATTCACCTGCAGATCTAATTCATTTAGTACCAGTTGCAGGCCTATTATAAACTCATTAGGTAATTATTAATCGGCTAATAATATCTATCCTGAGCGTCTCTCAATGGAGCAATTTTACATTAATCGCACTGGTCCGCTGTGTGTTTGCATGTGTGTGTGTTTAACAGCAGATGGCCTGGAGTCTCAGAGCAGTTGGACTGGTCAGTGTAGAGCGGCTGTAGAGAGAGGAGGAAGACAGGTGTTATGACTGCAGACTTCCAGCCTTTAGCTTTTTTTCATCTTTAAACTTCTCATCTCAGCCTTTGTTTCTTTTTCCCCCTTTCTTATCCTCTCTGTCACCTTCAGTGCACGGAGCAGAAGAGCAGCTGCAAGTCTGTCCTCACAAATGCTTCCTCCTGGAGAGAGAGAGAGAGAGAGAGAGAGAGAGAGAGGGAGAGAAAAGAGGAGTAAAAGCATTGACCTAGCATTATTTATATATAGTAGTATTGGCACAGACTGCTGCTGTTTCCCATTGTGTCTTCATAATGAGCAGAGAAATTGGAAAGGAAACTGTCAGGGGAGGCGTGTGTGAGAGTATGTGTGTGTGTGTGGGAGACCTTGTTACAGACAGATCCACACAGTAAACTGAACAAGGAAAAAGGCTAAAGGGGTCAGTCTGTGTGGATGCCGCACACACTCACACTCTAGAGAAGGGTCTTTGCCTGTAAAGGTGTTAACCGTACCAGTCGTTTTGGGCATGACAAGGGTATGAAGGTCAAAAATCATTTCTGGAACAGATGAGGCTCACTTCAGGCCTCTCAGTACTATCCTAAAGGTTTAACATGAAGAAATTAGATTTGATCCTTAATTTATTTACAAAACAAAAATTTAGTGTAACTGCATGGATGTATTTTGAATTTGTTACCTTGGAATTTTTTCGTTCATAAATTTCTTTTGAAGACCATGTAAATACTGTTGTATGTGAATATGGAAGGGGAGGATAGCTGTTGCACAGCCGACTGCAGACATTTCTGCAAAATTTAAATAATAAACAATAACTAAACAGCAAAAAGGTGACACATTAAAATATGGAATCATTGTTTTGGCATTATTAAATGTATTTATTAAATTGCATGAATAGCTGATTAACCTGACTGCATTAAGTTTTCCCAAAATAACAATTTTAAATATTAATTAATAATAATAACAACAACAACAACAACAATAATAATATTAATTATTATTACTATTATTATTTGTCCATAAAATTTAAAAAGTAAATAGGCATCAAAACCGTTTGTTTTAAACAATAATAATAAAAAATGCTTATAATGTAATTGTATGCAATAATGCACAATCAAGTCATAGTTATTTTATGGGATTTGTTAGATAAAATAAATAGACTCTTACAGCAAAAAATATATATATTTTCAAAAATATACAGTATACTGTAAGATTGGAATAATAATGCATTTTCTTGAAGGTTGTAACAAAATATATTTTCGATTTCAAAATATACATAATACATTTAGAATACATTTAAAATGTATTTTGGCCAGGAAAAAAAGTTTGCCATTTATGAGGTAATGATTATCAATCAGTCACATGGTATATACTGCAGTACCAGATAAAATAGTATGGTTGGTATCAGATAGTAAGTCTTACTATCTGTCTACTCAGTGCAGTTTTTAATGGTTTGTAAAAACCTGCTGGTGCACATGCATAAACAAAATATACAATTTAAAATTCCACTTAGGTGGAATTTTGTGTGCTGTTCTTTGCATGCGCCTGTGCTATAGATTTGCATCACACCCTGTGCTATCTGTATTATTGTGCAAAACCAACCACTGCCTGAGGCCATGTATACTAACACACACCATGCAGATGGCACTTTGGACTAACAACAGCATTTAAGGTACCATGCAAGATGGGCCACCTATGTGTTTTGCTTCCTGCCCTGGTAAAGTCAAGAACACCTTTACACCTTCTTCTTCTTCTTCTTTTTTTTTTTTTTTTTTTAAAAACCGGGAGATCCTGTTAGCATTGCCTTCAGCTATCAGGCAGGGGTTCAAAGTACTCAGACCCAAAGCACAGCCCACCATTTCCAGCTAAAACATCTCTGTTTTTACCTGGCTGGCTCCCAGCTCACCCTCCAGCGGAGCGCCTGCTCCTGCGGCCTTCGCCATGTTTGTGCCTCTGCCGCTGTCAATCCTTGGCTTAGCTTGAGCACAATGGCTGTGTAATTACAGGTTTCTGTTAAACCCAAATCCAATCATATACACGAGTGGAGGATCACGCAGGAACAACAGGAAGCCGAGAGAGGGAGAGGAGATGGGGAGGGCAGGTGAGAGGAGTCTCAGTCTTCACTTCCGATGATTCAGATGTCAGGCATCGACTCTGTGTGGAGAGATCAGAAGCTAATGCTAATGACACAGTCAGAGAAGGGCGGACACCTCAACCTGTCACACTCAAACTCACACACACACACATAGCATCACATAAACACTTCCAGGCCAAACCCAGTGAGGTGTAAAACATGAGCGTAATCATTACAGCCGAGAGAAGATGAAAGCGATATGCGGCGTGGCAGGTTCTGTCAATCAGCTGTCAGTTCTTTCTCTCACTATTCAATTTCAACAATTTTACATGTTTGTAACAGTGTTAATGTACAAGTAGTTAAATAATTTAAACAAAACAGTGTTTAATGTAGGAATTTGGGCATAATGAAAGCCCTTCTGCGGCTAATGTTTCGATCTTGTCTAATCCCCAGTGGTTCCTGTTGCAAGTTTTGCAAAGGCTGAATGTTTGTGCTACACTGTTGTTCGCCTTTTGTTTTTGCCTATGATAAATGAAATTAATACATGCATTTAATGTTTGAAATGCCGGCATGAATAATTCATGAAAGCCATGCAGATGGAGTGATCAGAACACAGATCCAGGACAAGAGGAAATTAATTTTTTAAAAGTGTATGTCTGTCAGCTTCAGAGAAAAGGATGTGTTATTGTGATTACACAAGTTCGCTGTGAATAATCAGTCTGTTTATTTGTAACTTTAGCCTCTGCAGATTCCACAGGGAAGCAGAAAGATTTAAATACCGCACAGTTTTCTGTCATATTGCCATTTCATAATAATCATCGTCTGTAATTAATTAATCCCAGAATGCTTTTAGTGAGCTGTTTGTTTTATTAGGCAAATGATTCAGGCTAGTGAGCTTTCAATAAGAGACACCATTAATGCTGAACTGTCCGTTTTAATATATATATATATATATATAATTTTTTTTAATAAATCAGTTATTATAATTACTTGTCCATACACTGTAAGATGTATATGGGCATCAAAACTGTGTGTTATCAATTTTCTTCATAATTTTTTTTTGATACCTTTTCTATAGTAAGAAATTATAATCCCTAAGTAAGAAATTATAAAACATAATGTAAGAATTGTAAAATTGTAACAAAAACCCTGAGAGAGGACTTGTTTCAACACCACCGCATTGAGAGGAGCAATAAACATTAATTTGTAAATGTATATAATCTCAGCTTCTTTGTTTGGGAAGAACATGTGACTTTAGAGGTGTCTTTTAGAGATGTGCGAGCATCATGAAGAGCAATGAATTTTGTCATATGTAAAAACGTGTCGTCTTAATCACTGCTGCAACCAGTTGAAATTTAATTAGAAGACTTGATGTTCCTTCATTGTGGATTCAGTGGGTTTTATAGTGGGTGTTAGTGCTGTTGATGATTGGTGTTGTGTTAAAAACACTGATGTGACAACACCACCATATTAGTAGATCTGATTTAGATGGTACCCAGTTGCAACTGAACAGAGGGCGAGAGAAGAAGGGAGGGATAAAGAGAGAGAGGAAAAGCTTTCGGTGGTGTGTAATTGTCAATGATTACGGTCTTTAAACTGTCACTCTCATCTCTCCCTCCCAACTCCTTCCTCGCAGCAACAGTCGAGGGCTTTCACGGTTCTCAAAGACAAGTAGAGTCCAAAGTCCCGTGGACGAGTGAGACTGTAGTTGTGGTGCGGGGTTTTGTGTGGGGGGTTTGGGAGAGAAAGTAAAGACAGGAAAAATGAAAGAACGAGAGAGGGCAAATGAAAGAGAGAGAGAAATCTCCCTACTAAAGATATTTCCATCCAGGGCGTATGAAATATTAAACGTGTTCATTATATCCTCAATTTGCAGTTATTTTGTGCGAGCACACACCGCCATATTCTTCCAGCCGTCTTATTGGAAGGGCTCTGTGGGCCTGAAGTCAAATCTCCCTTTTATTATTTAAATCCATGCATACAGCCCAAGCCCCCTCAAATCAGCACAGCCCGCCTGCCATCCGTCCGCCTCTGATTGGCAGCTCGATATACAGAGGGAGGATACAGGGGGTGATAATGTGGGTGACAAAGGCAAATCCGCCCCGTCGGATCAGTTTTTATTGGGGTCGTTTGGGAAGACGAAAGCAGGGGAGCGACAGAAGAGTTTGATGCATAGTAAAAGTAGCTGTGATAATTGGCGATGGCATTGGGCTGTGTCCGTGCTTGTGTTGGCCTGTCAGAGCGCCGATGTAAATTTATTTGACATGTTTTTGTCAGGATGAAAGTTTAATGTGGTGGGTGTGACAAATCGTATGCAAATGTTGTTGTTTTTTTTATCCCTTTCCGATGAGTTGACCTCTGAGGACTCCCACAGGAAATCAGTTTTAAAAATGATTTGATGGCTCAAACCTGGCCTACGACTCATGGTCCTGATGCGTGCGCATATGGAAATATAAATATGCATAAACACACCCTCATATACTGCTGTCCTGTGTTGGGGAATCTACCTTTAAAGATTACCTTGCCAAGCTAATCATAATATCCGATAGTTACACTATACTAAATGTTACAAAATATTAGATTTGTTTATCTAATGTTTTTATAAATAAAAATATAGCTATACAATGATATAATTTACCCATATTTTGCTCATTCAAAAACCATGTAACATTTGTGATCCAGCACAAAACCAGTTGTACGTAGCATGGGTATATTTGTAGTAATAGCCAACAATGGATTGTATGCAGTACACTGTAAACTGTTCTTCGATCTTTCTTTTATGCCAAAAATCATTAGGATATTAAGTAAAGATCATGTTCCATGAAGGTATTTTGTAAATTTCCTACAGTAAATATATCAAAAATTACTTTTTGATTAGTAATATGCATTGCTAAGAACTTCATTTGGACAACTTTAAAGGCCATTTTCTCAATATTTTGATTTTTTGCACCATCAGATTCAAGATTTTCAAATAGTTGTATCTCGGCCAAATATTGTCCTATCCTAACAAACTATACATCAATGGAAAGCTTATTTAGTAAACTATAAAACAATGCTTTTATTTGATGTATAAAAAAGACCCTTATGACTGGTTTTGTGGTCCAGGGTCACTTGTGTTAACAAAATCAACTTACTAAATACAACAAAATGTCCAAGTAGAAAACATAGCCGTAGTTCAAGGAGTCAAACTGTTGAATATTGTTTGTGATTTTGAATTATTTTAAATGAATTGTCCGAATGAACCGGTTCACTGGAATGAATCGGACTTTCAAACGTTACGTAGGCAATGAGGGAGAGGATCGTGATGAACCGATTCATTAGAATGAATCAAACTGCGACATAAAGAACGAAAAAGAGACGGCCGTCCAGAATGAACAAATCCACAAGAATGAATCGGACTTCCCAACGCTACATACAAGAGAAATACTTGTTTAGGTAAGCGTTTGATTATTCTTTCAGCTCAAGGTTAAAAACGGCGTTGTCGTTTGATTATGCTACACCGCGTACGTTTTGATAAAGGAGCTCGTTACTGGAAAAGCTACACTGTCACTATTATTTAGACACATTGATACTTTTAGTTGGTTAACTCCACAGCACTGTATTTGTCATAGCTACCGCTGAATTGAAAGCAGTAAATTATATACAGTACGTGTGCGTGACAGCCTGTGTGTTTGTGTGTATCAGTTTCACTCGGAAGCCTTTGAAAAGAACGCACATTTTCCATCATGAAACATTTAATACGTGCAGAGGCAGGAACAAAGTATGACTGTATGAATCTGTTTGAGGTTGTGTGTGAGGCAGGATGCAGCGGCCTCTACTTCCTCCTTTCTAAAATCTCCCTGAATGCGCCAATACCTTGCATGCACGCACACGCACAAGACTGCCCTCTGTGTTCTGTTGTGGTGCGGTGTGTAAGCATACCGTTGCGTGTTGTGTATGGCTTTGCTGTAATAAGCAGTGGAATAACAGGCTCTTTTGTACATTGAGGAGCCGCCTGCATCTGAGACCAATAACCCAGAACCCTGAGGTCAGTGTGCAGAGGATGATGGGACAGATATAATCACATACACGGACACAACACCTTTTTTATGCTTTCTCTGCACATTTGGAAACAGCCAGGACAGCCAGAGCTTCATAAGTTTAATATTATCCCGGGATGACCTTTTGTCCCTAATAGAGTGGCTCGGCGATAAGGAGATATTGTGTCTTTAGGGGGTTGCAGGACGCATTAGAGAAGAGGGAGAGTGACCTGTGTCAGACCAGGAGAGTGTGTGTGTGTGTGTGTGTACCTGTCAGCGGATTTTTATGACACATAACAGGGCAGTTTAGTGGACTGCTTTAGGAAAGCTGATCTGAGCACATTTAGACTCGCTCTGTGAAAACCGCAAACGTGTATTAAAGCTAATGCTGCAGTTAACCACAACCTGTAACCGTAGAGTACACACACACACATTCCCAAACACTCTTACTTCTACTCAAAATCACTCACTTACTCACTCTCACAGCCTAAAGCTTTTACTGTCATACATGCACTAAATGCTTTATGTAAGCCTTTTCCGCCTGAGAGTTTAATCCCAATTTAAAGATGCTTTTATTTCTCATAATTGTGGCTTTATTTCTTGTAACTGCGCCTATGTATCTAACAATTGTGACTAATTTTCATAATTGCGAATGCGCATTTAATAATTATGACCTTATTTTTTTGTAATTACGACTTCGTATGTCACAATTGTGTTTATTTCTCGTAATTGTGACTTTGTTACAGTTGCATAAATACAGATATATCACAGTGTGTCTCTCTCTGTATATATACACGACTTCTTTCATATTCAGAGATACAAAATGCAACGTAACACTGCCATTTTACTGCCAAGTTTTTTTTCCCATAATTGTGACTTTATATCTAGCAGCGTGGCTTTAAATCTCCCAAATTATTACTTTTGATTTACTAGATAAAATACACAAACAAGCGACAATGACAGACAAAGTCATTTCTGCTTTGTAATTTGGATAGTTTTACCCTCATTTGATTATTGTTTATTCAGGTTAAAACCGTGTTGAGCCCTCACGCAAATAAAGCAAAAACATTCCTTACCCAGGCAGGGCAGATGTTTTTTTTTTCTTAGTTGGGCAAACATTCTTTTTTTCTTAGAAGTTGTTTGATTTATTTTAATAAGCTGCAAATTGCTGTCACAGATTTCAAACTAACCTCACTCCAGTTCTACAAGATTCACAAGTGTCATCTGCTGTTTGTCTTTTGAAGCTCTGGTAGTTGTACTTGGCAGGGAAGTGTACCTGTGTGTGTGAGAGAGTGTGAGTCTGTGCTAATTTGGGTGTTTGTGTGCATGTGTGCTTTTAGGCTAGGTGTTTGATCTTTGTGCAGGTATGAGATTTGCCCTGGGCTGTGTAACTCATTAGGTATGAGCTGTTATGAATATGAGGATATTTGTTAAAGCAGTCAGCAGGAATAGAAACAGATGTCCCCTAATTAGAGCGAGCTTAAGCTGTCTTACTGCGGAGAGGGAGAAAGAAAGAGTGAGAGAAAGAGAAATAGGAAGAGAGTATGACATAGATAAACAGAAACAGAGATACAGGCCTCTACTAACATACAGAGCAGATTAAATACCTGAATGAAACGCAAAGTTGAAGCTGCTGTGAGTTTTTTTTCTTTCATTCGCTGGAATACCTCACAAAAGATGTTCCTACTACCTGACAGACCTGTCTCTGTGACAGCCCAAGGCTCTATAAACAGAAGAAGTCAACAGAGCAGCCAATCAGAAAACAGGCCAGAAACACTCTGAATGTGACTCATTTAGCATGTTTGCTAATATTGTGTTAGCTGACATGTCTTTGGAGGGCAGGGTTTTGGAGAGTGTGTGTGGTCCGATTCAGGTGCAAGCAAAATTAAAGTGAAATGAAAATTCACCTTATATTCAAAATATGTTTATTGAGAACATTCATTTGTTCTCATTCACAATATTTGTGAAAAGAAGCAAGGCCCCGCCCTCTGTTTTTTTTTTCTTTTTCTTTCTGTGTCACGATATGGTAGAAAATATTTGTTGCAACTTTCATTTTCCGTTTCATTTTCAAGTATTAGATGGCATTTACTGATGCTCATGTCATAAATCTTTTTCTGTTGAATCATCATGCAGTTCTTTTCCATACAATAATTCATAGGCTGTCAAGTAAAACAATGTTTTTGAGTGAGAATAAGGGCAAATTTTAACTTGCTATTGATAAGCATGATAAGCTTCCCCTTTATTGCAGCTTCAAAATCTTTTTTTTTATTTTCTATATTCATACTGGATTGCCCATGTTGTCGATGATGGTATGAACGCACAATGTTTGACTGTAATAAGATTTTAGAGTTTTGGAGGAGGGGAAGATGAATAATAAATTATTAAATTTCAATCTGTTTCCTCACACAAAGCTATTGTACGTCTTTAGATGACTTGGAATATAGCACAGAAGTCATAAGGACCTCTTTTAAGATTTATTGTTGTTTTTGCAGTTTACGTCTTGACAGATGTAATGGTTGCAGGGAAAAGAGCTGTGTGACGATTCCTCAAATATTCTTTGTTTATGTTTCACTGAAAAAAAAAAAGTTAAAGTTAAATTATTCTATCTAATGTAATTTGAGAGTTTAAAATGAAGATTTCTATGTTTTTAACTAAGAAAACTTAAGTCAGAAATAAGTCAGTGAACTGACTTCTTTAAAGGGGACTCAACCCTCTTTTTATTTGTGGTATAATGTCTCAGTCTAAATTACACTGGTGTTTTAGGATGCCAAACAAATCAGAAAATAATAATAACAGCAATTTTATATTATTGTTATTCCTATGACAGTAATAGCCATTTACTGTAAAACAACTGCACTGCAAAATAAATGAAAATGAATATTTCATAGGTATATTATTTTTGTATACAATACTTCTTGAAAGGGATATTTTGAATTTGGACCGCAGTAACGTTACCCATTTAAACCATTAACTGTCAGCAATTCATACTGCACTTTTTAGCTTTTATTGTGACAGAAAACTCCAGCTTCAGTGAAAACAGGCTTACAAAAATGCTTCTCACTACAAGTCTAGTGAAATGCTGTAATCATCTTTCGTGAAAATAAAGCATAACTGGTGGCCGTTGCATTCCCAAATGCGCGCTAAACTCACAGCACATGCAATAAACGAGTTCACTGCATTCACTGTGAACGGAGCCGTTACGAGGCGCGGAAAACACCGGATCACGATCTGATCGCTTGAACGAAGTGTGCGCTTCGCTTTGAAGCGTACAGTGAAAACAGACTTTATGAAGTGGTTAAGTCATATTGTGCTTTCGTTTTCAGTTTGTTTGACAGATACTGTGCCAAAGCATAACGGCCCAAAACTTAAAAAAAACTGTTATTTTAGAATAAGAAATTCAAGGGTGTGTTCACACTTATCATGTTTGGTTTGATTAAAGCGAACCCTGGTGCGACTGCTCTGTTAGTGCGGCTCATTTGAGTAACGCTGAACGCTGCCATTCGAACCCTGGTGCACACCAAACAAGTGGACCGAGACCGCTAGAAAGATGGGTCTCGGTCCGCTTCCAAACGAACTCTGGTGCGGTTGAAAATGATATAGGAGAACAACACGGACCAAAGACTTCTAAACAAACCAAAAACAGGAAGTAATGACAAGATTTGTTTGGAGTTTTCGTTGAGTTCAGTCACAACATATATATGTCATTCAACCTGACCAGTCAGGTTGTGAACGTATCACTATGCCTTTAGGTTCGGTATCTTTAGGTTCGCTGTCAAAAATGCCAGTGTGAACGCTAAACAGGCCTGGACCAAATGTATCACTGTCCTTTTTGGTCTGGACCAAATAAACCAAACAAACTGAACAAGTGTGAACACACCCTAAATTAATTTTAAAATCTACACTTTTTGCCCGTAAGACCTATTATTTTATATAGTCATGTGACAACAATGATATCGAGACAGTTTTGCTATCGCGATACCACAATATCGATAATACCGTTACATCCCTAAAGTTGTAAATTTATTTCTAATCATAATGTAAATTTAATTATGATTGTCTCTTGATGTATTGTAACACCACCTAAAACATCAAAAAGTGTCCCATCAATAGACAGTATGTTTACACTGTGTGTTTAAGGTGTGTGTGTGTGGGGCCTCAATGATCGATCGTTACGCCTTCAGTAAAATCTCAGGTTGGTAAAGGTCTTTGTGTCATATAGCCATTAACACCCTTTGTTTTTCCTCCTGCACCCGGAGTGCACTGGGAAGTTCAAAAAGGCAAACAAGACAATCTGTTAGCTCCATTACCCTCACACACACACTGGCAACAATGACAACACCCCAACACTGATTAACTGATGCTAAACTCACACACAATGTCCCCATTAACAGCTGTTATTGTTTCAATTTAAAGCTCATAAAAACAGCTGATTAGCTCTGCCTGAGAAGGCACCTTCTACTCGTTTGAGCCACATGACGATACACATCCTCCTCTCTTCTACCTATTTTGGGCTCTTTTTCCTTTTATTCCCTGTATTAGATGCCATATCTCTCTCTACCTCACTCTTTCTCTGCCTTTCTTGCCTGTGGCGAATTGGCAAAATGTGTTAGCCAACGTGGGTACATGTGTTAAGTGGGGATCAATTGTTTGTTTAACAGCTAGTCTGTATTAAACAGGGAGGATGTAATTACAGAGAGAGAGAGAGAGAGAGAGAGAGAGAGAAGAGCCCCTTTTTTTTCAAATAGCGCCAACGTTCGCTCTGGTGGGTGGGGGCATTTCCTGACACTTGATCAATGTAAAATCTGGGGCAGGAATTGGCGGCGGAGCGGTGAGGGAAATTAGAGTTGATAAAACAAGCAGGCAGAAAAGAGCCCAGCTTTCAGGGAGTCTTTCCTCCGTGTCCTGCTGAGCATCCTGGGTAACTCGCCTGAAGCAAACGTGAGTGGGTAATGAAAGGGGATGAGAGACCAAAATAAGTGCTTATTCCCTTTTGCCATTTTGCTGCTTTGCTTTGTTCTAATCAAAGGGCTTCTTTCAAATGCGTTGCGTACCTACTGTGGGTTTTGGTTTTCGCGCCTGCCAGGGAGGCATATCGGGTAACCTTGCCAAGAAATTGCCCACAACAGGGAAACAAACATATCCAGCACACACACTGTCTGTCTCTTTCCTCCTGCTCTCACTTATAGCCATCCAATCTTATGAAAACATTTGCTCATCATTTTTTTAAAAGTACATGATAAAATGGTGTATGTTCAAATGGTGAGTATTTAAGGGCTGAATTTTCGGATAGGGGAAAGTAAAGACATGCAGATTTCTGGGCAGTGCTTAAAAGGAAAGTAAATGGTTAGAACCCATGTGGGATCCAGTTGGAACGTGTCTGTGTGTGTGTGATGTACGTACACACGCAGTCTGACAGGTTCAAGGTGCGCTGTTGTTGAATGGTTTCATCTCTGATTTTGGACAGAGTGATGGTCAGTGATGTTTGATTATTTTTCTATTAATTTATTAAAAAAATACATTAACACTGTTTATTTTATTAAAGGATGCTACTTTTGTGTTATTGTGAATAATCCATGCATGTGTTGTTATTTTTTATTTAAAAATATGTATTTTTCCTAGAACAGCTTTTTATCAATGTTTTATTAAAAAAATATTTCCACCAATGATAGTAATAAACTTAGCTTAGTATTATTTAAGATCAATTTATTTTTAATAAATTTGCATTTATGATTTGCATGAATGGTTTTTGAAGGACCACGTGACACAATTCTTTTATTTTTATTTTTTCCTGGATTCAGATTTTTTTTGTTGGTGTTTGTTTTTGTTTTTGTTTTCATTTGAATTTTTCTAGACTCTGTTTTAATGGTTAATTAAAATTTTAATAATCAAAATAATTTAAATTTATTTAAAGTTGTGCAAAAATTTTCTTTCTTTCTTTCTTTTAGATTTTACATTTTTTATGTATTATTATATTATTTATTTTCTTTTTCAGAAATACTATTCATTTAAATTTATAAATTTAAATTAATAAATTTATTCATTTAAATTAAAATCTTTCTCGTAAATGTTCCTTAAAAAATAGTGTTATAATAATAATAATTTTATTATTATATTTCAGTCACAGTTTCATCAAGGTAAACCTAACTTTTATTTTGATGGGTTACCGTGAGGACCTGAGATTTCTGTTCGTATATGATATGATGTATTTGTCTTGTGTGCGAGCTTCCTATAATGTATACAAAGGCAAAACTAGGACACAGAGAGACATGCTGTTGTCATTTACTAGCTCTTTACAATACAAGCGTTCCTTCAGTGCAGTGAAAATGTGGACAGGCACCAAAAGACGCTCCATTTGCTCTTCATTTTATGTATGCGTGTGAGTGTGTAAGAGCGAGGCCGTGATTGAGTGTGTCTGTGTGTCTTTGAAGTCTGTTCAGGTCATTAGGCTCCATTTCCCATTGACAGAGATCTTATAAGACGACCATTTGAGTCCAACAATAGTCCTTAATGGCTTAACGCCTCTGTCTGCATTTAGTCATCCTCTCTGTCTCTCTCTGTTTCTCTCTGTGCTGTCTCTCTCTCTCTTTCTTGTACTTTAAAGCTGCCAAGCTTCCCTCGATGCCTGCCCGCTCTTTTATGGGGTGTAATAACGAGGCGCAGCTGCGGGGTAAAACGGGTGTAACGTTAACCCGGGCATAGCAGAGTCACTTCAGAGGTCAAAGTTCACAGCATTGTGCCCTGGCTGGATGGGTGTATATTAGAGTCAGTAAAGACTGTTTGTTGTGCTCAGATTTCTCCTCTAATCCCCTGCTGAGTTTGAGTTTAAGGTACTAAATTATCCCCTCAGTCATAGGACTAGGTTTGACTATATTAGGCAATGAAATGGCCTTAATTGCTGAAGCGTGTGTAATTGGAGGCTGTTAATGGCTGATAAAGTGCTGCAGAGGGATGAAAGTTTCTGATGGAGATAAATACCTGAGATGGTGTACAGTGTTAGACAGAACAGTATGGTCAACACATGCATGCACACACACTCTCACACACGCATACAGACTCTAATGTTCTCTTGCTAATGGCAGATTAATAACCTTGAACTTGGAAAGCAGTAAAGCAGGGCTTAACTTTGGAAATCTCGGGGCCACAAATCAGGATCCTTTTAGCCTCAAGGACCTGACTTTTTTTATTATTTCTGTATGTTAATAAGGCAAGTTGACAATGTGTCAAACGACCAAAATCTCATATCATTGTATTAGCAAATTTTGTATCATATTAATGTAGATACACTAAGAAATTAATACTTGTGTTCAGAAAGGATGCATTAAATTGATCAAAAGAGACACTAAATACATTTGTAATGTTACAAACTATTTCTGTTCTAAATAAATGCTGTTGTTTTGAACTTTGTTTAATCAAGAGTCGAAAATATATCCATAAAAATGTTTGACATTGATAATAATACAAAATGTTTCTTGAGCATTAAAATGATTTCTGAAGGATCATGTGACACTAAAGACTAGAATAATGGTAGCTGAAAATTCAGGGGCCGTTTACACAATGTTTTTAGCCAAAAACGGGAAACTTTTAATGCGTTTTGGCTGTTTATTTACACGTTTGTTTACACGACAAACGCATAATTTTGAAAACGGGTTTTTGAAAATACCTACCAAACAGCGCACCAACGTTGTGCATACGTGAAACTTTTTAAAAACGCAAGGGAAACACCTTTCTGTTATTGACTACATTGCTGTTGTGTAAACGTAGCCTCAGCTTTGCAGTTACTTGAATAAATATTATTTTAAAATATAGTAAAATGGAAAACGGTTATTTTGAATTGTAATAATATTTCACAATATAGCGTTTTTACTGTATTTTTAATCATATAAATGTGCGTAAGAGACTATGTGAGAAAAAATAAAAATAAAATAAAAATAAATAAATGTATTGACCCTAAGCGTTTGAACCGTCTAAACTGTTTGGTTTGTGGCTAGTTAGTTGAAAAAAAATCTATTGAAAATTCAATGCAAAAATATTTTATTGATAAAATAATAATGAAAAAAAAAAAATCAGTTTTGAATGTTATTACATAATAATTACATCAAAGGGTTCTATTGTATTATTATAATTTGTACTTAATTGATATATATGATGCAGATAATATACAACTTTTTAATGTACATTTATATTTTTGGCAGAATCTAGCAGTGCTAGCTTAAAGGTTGCCCTATTGGCTATTTGACACACTTATGTGTACAGTTACCATGAAACACACACTCCACCACTAATAGCGCTAGTACGAACTACACTATTCTGATCATGAAAGGACCATACCAAGTTAGCCTGGGAAAAGAGAGAGAGGCAAAGAAAATATTAGAAGATGAGTAAAAACAAAAGAGGCGCCAATCGCTCTGATCAAACTGACCCCTGCCACTCTCTGCTCTCCTTTAATCTTAATTGAATCAGGCTTTCAGAGAACTGTTGACACTGAGAGATTGCACTACCCTGGGAGGCCCAGGCAAGCCAGAGGTGCCACACTAAAAGCAGTCGCCATCCTCATTACGGTGTCCACCCCTCTCTGGTCCCGCCATCCCTCACTGTCAGCAAAAGATAATGTCCTTCCTGCAAATTTGATCTCTCACTGTGGTCCAATCTGACGAGGCAAAGTGGGCCAGCGATTTTTAAACCTTCACACACATACACACACACACTCACACCTACAGTAGACACATGCACTGAAATCCAAGATGTCTTTCTAAGAACATGCGACTTCAAATACTAACAGTTGCATTGAAAGCGGAAAAGGTACAAAAGCAACCATGTGGCTTTTCCATCAGAGGAAGTGAGGTTAAAGGTAGCAACATATGCAGAGCACTGCTGTGTCTGCATTAGTTGAGTCTCTGCTGATATCTGCTTAAGGAACACTACGTGAAGTATGAAAGCAGTCTGTGATAAGCGCTAATCTCGATGAAGCTCTCAGGAACAGGCCTCTCCTGTTAGAGCTGCTAAAGCGCTGTGCACAGATAGAATACTAATGCTTCTCACTCCGCTTGACCTGTGCCAGCCCCGGCCTGCCCCACAAAGCATGCTAAACATGGCCCACGCTTGTTCGTAGGGTCCACATGTACCCCACCGGTGGGCCAATGCTGGGCCAGCGGCCCGAACGCCATACAAGTCAGTGTTTTGATCAAAGGCGAGGATGCTGCATCTCTCTCTGTGTTTTGGACAAGAACAAAAATGCCAAATTCAGCCCTGAGGCCAGACTCATGCATAATGAATGTGCATTATTCATACAATTATTGATAATGCTTTTTACATCAGTGATTATTCATACATTAATTATTGCAAGCGCTAATGTCTGAGCATTAAATATATTGTTATTAATGTTGAATCATCTTTAAAGGAGGTCCCAGAGGCCTGAAGCTATAAAGCTAGAGAGAGAGAGAGAGAGAGAGAGAGAGGGGCTGACTCCAGCATCACTCTCACTCTCTTTATCTTTCTGTCTCTCTCTCCCTGTCTGTATCTGATTGATCATATCCCAGCCTGTCCCCTGGGAGGTCAATGCATCAGTTCAGATATAAATAATTGATATTGCATGTGTACATATTCTTAATTATTGTTAAATATTAATAGAGCTTTATGCTAGAGGTTGATTATAATTTTCCCAGTGATTAGTGGCTTAGTATTACTAATGCTACCTGTGTAATAGCGCATTTGTGTTTGGTCTGAAAATCAGGTTGGGAAAAATTCCCTTTCAGAAACCTCACTGAATTGACCGCAACACACAGGATGCTGAATTGAAATGGCAAAATACACAAACTCAAATTTTGTTATTGCCATGATAAATGTTCAATAAATATAGAAAACTGGTGTATTGACTCGTTTAATTACATAAAATATTTTGTCTTAAAATATTAAGTGTATTAGTCATTTTAATTTTAGTCGTAACTTTTATACAGCTTATTACTTTATTGATTTTATCCAGAAACCAATAATGTTCAGTATGTTATTGGGGTCCACATGTAGCCCATTGGTGGACAATAGCTGAACACTACTGAGCCAGTGCTAGACCAATAACCCAGTGGTTTATAGCATAATTGTTTGGGATGTAACGATATCAAAATCTCCCGATTCAATAATATCGCAATATGAAGTCCACGGTATGATATTTATTGCGATATTAAAAAAAAAAAGACAAATGAAGAATTGGAAAAAAAATGTACAATTTAAAGATAAGTTATTCTATCTAATGCGCTTTGAGAATTCAAAATAAGAGCTCTAACCCATTTTTTTAACTTAAGTCAGAAAAAATGGACTTAATTGTACCTGAATTGCAGCCCTCTTTTTATTTGTGATATACTGTTTCAGTCTAATTTACATTCACACTGGTGTTTTAGGAATATAATAATAATAATAATAATATAATAATATAATAATAATAACAATGACAGCAAAAGCCATGTATTGTAAAACAATCGCACTGCGATTCATAGATATATTAGTTTTGCTTTACAATAGGAAAATTACAATACTTCTTTCCTAATTTCTACACTTGAAAGAGATATTTTGAATTTGGACTGCAGTAACATTGCCCATGTAAACCACTAGCTGTCAACAATTTAAACTGTACATTTAAGCTTTTATTTTGACGGAAACGGCAAGAGGGCTTTTATTTTGAGGTAAAACTCCAGCTTCAGGGAAAACAGGCTTACAAAAACGCATCTCACTACAAATCTAGTGAAATGCTGTAATCATCTGGCACGAAAATAAAGCATAACTGGTGGTCGTTGCATTTTCAAAAGCGCGCTAAACTCACAGCACATGCAATAAACAAGTTCACGTCACGGCATTCATTCACCGTCAACAGAGGCGTTCAACACCGGATCACGAGCTGATCGCCTGAATGAAGTGTGCGCTTGGCTTTGAAACAAGCAGCGAAAACACTTGATGAAAGAATTAAACCATATTGCGCTTACTCATTTGACAGATACTGTGTATCTGCATAATGTCCCTATAATGTCCCAAAACTCGACTTTAAAGACATTTTATGTTAGAATAAGAAGTTTAAATATATTTTTAAAACACTTTTAAAAGACTTATCGTTTCATATCATCATGTGACCACGATACTATCTAAACAGTATTGCTATCATATTGATATTATCCTTACATCTCTACTAATTTTCAGTGAAATACCACTCACTGTCTACTACAGGGGTGTCAAACTCAGTTTCTGGAGGGCCGCAGCCCTGCAGAGTTTTGTTCCAACCTTGCTCTAACACACATACTTTGCAGTTTTCAATTAAGCCTGAAGGACTTGATTAGTTAGATCAGGTGTGTTTAATTAGGGTTGCATCTAGCGTCCCTCCAGGACTGGAGTTTGATAGTAAGGATGTCAATAAAATGGTCCATGTGACATCAGACTTTGACGCATGTTTACAAGAGTACCGTGACTGACACGGAAGAGAAGAAATTGTTGAACAAAGTCATTATTTTTGTTTTCTTTGCTCACAGGAAGCATTCTTATAGCTTTGTAATATTACGGTTTAACCACTGATGTTACATGGTCTATTTTAATGATGTCCTTACTACCTTTCTGGGCCTTGAACATGGTAGTTGAGTTGCTGTCTATGCAGAGTCACAAAGCTCTCGCAGTTCATCAGCAATATCTTAATTTGTGTTCAATAGATGAACGAAGGTCTTACGGGTTTAGAACGACTTGAGGGTGAGTAATTAATGATAGAATTTTCATTTTTGGGTGAACTATCCCTTTAAATAAGTGGACACCGTTTTGTCAGCCATGGAATCTCGTGTGGTTTTGTGTGCCTTACGACGAGTGTCTCCCGTAACTCGGCTGCTGCTGACATACCTCTGATATTCTTAGGAGGATAAGTGTTAGTGTCTTTTAGTCTGTTAATGGCTGTGTGAACGCATAAGCCTCTCTTCCCACGCACGGAGGAAATAAAGAACAGGGAATTCCGGTCCAGCATGAGATGCCAGAGTATTCCCCTGCTTTGCCCGCACTCAATAAATAGTAAATCTATTTCCGAGACTGGGCCGTGTTGCTCAAGAGGCCCCTGGCAGCTGACCTTTAGGTCTGCTATTTAGCGAAACAACATTATCATTCCAAGCTCCTCCTGCTGATGGTAAAACACATAAACCCCCCTACGCACAAACACACACACACACCAGAAACACTATACTCAGCTATGGTACAGGAAGCCAGGATGTTTCCAACACCTCAGCCAGAGAGGCTCATGGGGAAGGAGAGTGGGCTGCTCATGTGATCAGGTTTCGCCTCAATGTGTTGAATTACCAAAAGAGCACATTTTCATCCTGCTAATCGCTACGATAATGCTATTGGCATTGATAAACTGGGCAAAACATGGTTCTTAAGAGATCTTTCCTGCTCCGTTAGCTGGTAATTGTCTCCTAAAGCTGTCTGGGGCAGTGAGTGATATCGCTGACCAGGTGGAGGAAGGACAGGAATAAATTTAGCCGTTTTGTGACGCTCATGGCATGGCGGCCGCTTGGTCAATGTGTGTGGGGCGAAAGTGGTCCGTAATGAGTCCTGGAGACAGACAGCTTCCAGAACCCGAGAATAGGAGCGATCTGTCCACGAGAGCATTTCGCACGTACGCAGGCTCATTTTCTGTCACACACGTGCTCATTCGAACTCACTTTCCGTCGCACTCTACCCTTTGATAATTGGTAAACGATATCGATTTTTTTTAAAATTGGGTTTCCAAAGATCTGATTCGCCTCCCCCATAACACTATCTGCTGTCATAGATATCACCGGATTTGTTCCGTGCAATTGCTCATCTATCGCTTTCTGCTTCGAACAGCACTAGCCTTTGTCATTAAATAAGTTTTGTCTCATCTTCATTCCTGTAGTGCTGGAAATGAGACCTGCCCCTACAACACACACTCTCTCTCACACACTCTCACACAGATTGGATTGCTGCTGACTAACCATCGTGGCGTTCCAATAAACGTCCATGGTTATGTCCTCATCCAGGGTTTCGGGTTGCAGTGTTAATAAAGAACTGTGTTCCCCCCTGGGTTCAGTGCCATCTTGGCATTTCGGATCTGCTGCTTGGTGAAACACAGTAACGGCCCAGTCCGCATTCTCCACAGCCCACTAGAGAGGCGTGTGTGCGTACATGTGCTCCTCTTACACGCTGGTGATCGTACACTTCCCTTATTGTTTTACAGCCACTCAGACAATCCTGCGAACAGCTGTCTACAGAAGCTCAGATAAACTGTTTACACAAACACCATGCATTTCATTTTACAGACGATTCAGTGTGGGAAGTGAAGTGCACAGATAAACAGAGGCAGAATACAAGTATCGAGAGGTGGTTTTTTTTGGGATCATTCCTTTGTTTAGGACTAATATCTTTAAGAATCTTTAAAGACAAGTGATTGTATTGCTTTCAGTACTGTTAACTTAATTTTGCCTTTGATTTATAAAACAGTGTACACCAGACAGGAAAGCTAAGGCTAAAAAATGATTAGGTACATGGCGCAGGGCCCCTTTGAGCTCGCCAGCTCTTTACGCTGTGCCTTTATTTTAAAGAGACTCCATATTAAAAATCATACAGCCACAGGCTATGAGTCTTTCTGTGTACTGAAATGGCAGTTGAGGCAGTTTTTGGTTGTTTTGCATTAAATGAGGGAAAATTATGCACAAAGAGTGCTGAATGTAATTAAACTAATTAAAACTACAGCATTAATAAAATATCACCCAAAACAGCTGTTGACTGAGATTTAGGCCTTGGGATGCAAGAGGCTGTGTTTAATATATGTGCTTTTAAGGACTCCCTGTTGTCACAGACACACACTCACTCATATTTATGTCTTGGGAAAGCCTTATGCACGCATGATGGAACTCACAGAGATATCGATAGTAAAACAGGGAACGGAATAATCACAGCATCATGTTTGTTGAAGCCATTCTAATAATACATGCAAGGAAACAAACAGGGAATTGCAATTGATATTACTAATGTTTGAATGCTTAATCATTTGGATATCTACTTTATATCTAGCAACTGAAATGTGACATATTTGCATAATTGCTCAAATTAACAAAAATCCCATTAATCTCCTCAGCCCTGAGATAAAAAAAAAAAGAAGCATTTTTATTAAAACATTGGGACACTTTATTTTAGAAACCAACTATTTAATTGCTTATTGGCATGCATATTACTAGCATGTTGCTTTAACTTAACAATTACCTTACTAACTATTAACAAGCAGCAAAGTAGGAGTTTATTGAGGCAAAATTAGTAGTTAGTTAATATTGAGAATTAGTCCACAAACTAAAGTGTGTGTATATATAATATATATATATATATATATATATAAATTTTGGACTTCAATGGGGATCAGCAGATTGAAGGTCCAAATTGCAGTTTCAGTGCTTCCCGGGGCTTATTGCTTTTATAAAACAGTTATTCTATATACATAGTAAGGTTTCACAAAATAAAACGGAGCAAATTAAGTATAATGATATAAATAAAAACATTATTCTTCCACCAAACAATGTAGTTCATAAGGCTGCATTTACACTAGTGCGTTTTTGTTTTAAAACACGTAACTTTTGCTACGGTTACACCTATCGTTTACACTACTTCTGTGTTTTCTACACTCGAAAACGAAGACTTTCGAAAATGCTGCAGACCCCGTTTTAGTTTGAAAACTCCAGGGTTGCGTTTCAGTGTAAACGGACCAAAACGGACATTTTTGAAAACGATGGTGTGGCTGCCCACATTCGCTCTGCGTATCCTTGATGACCGTGTAAACAATAACATCATGCGCATTGTTGTACCCATAGCTATGTATAGGTAGATTCCCCATTCGACCGCTCCAAGCACATAGACACATCTGCCATCTGAATAATAGGGAATCTATCTATACATATCTGTGCTTGTACCTGCATGAGTGGCCATGTGACATGCGTTTTCGGTTGTGTAGTGTACACGGAGATCGTTTCTGAAACGCAGTGAAAACACTAATGTAGACGAGGATCGTCTAGTGTAAACATGGCCTCAGAAACAGTTGTGGCTGCAACAAAGAAGCAACACACAGAAGGTGTATGTTCGTAGAGTAATTTACAACAGCTTCAAAAATGGCTCGACCAATAAGAATTAAGAACCGAAACTATCCGTTTAATTAAACTTAATTTATTTTCTCCTCCAACTTCAAATTTGTCTGATATTTTTGTTTTACCTTTTTCATAAAGGGCATTTGACTTTCTTTGCACGTTCGCTTTGTAAACACTGGATCAGTATTTCTACCTACATCACGCGTGACCTTGCCAACGTGACAACGTAATGCCTGGACGCAGAGCTAGTGCAAGACAAGCATTTGTGGTTAAACAGTATATAAGTTTTTCTTTTTTAGGGTTAGGGTTAAGGTCATTTTGCTAGATAAAATCCTTATTCCTCAGCTGGAATCGTGTAAAGCCTTTTAAAGCTGCACTGAAACCGCAATTTGGACCTTCAGCCCGTTGATCTCCATTGAAGTCCACTATATGGAGGAATGAAAATCCAGGAATGTTTTCCTCAAAAACCTTAATTTCATATCGACTGAAGAAAAAAACAAATGGATATCTTGGATTACATGGGGGTGAGTAAATTTCTGGAAGTAAACTAATTCTTTAATATATTGTGATTGTGTGTTTTTTTAAATTTTATTTAAAAGCCAGATAACCAATCAATATGAACAAAATTGTCCCTCTCTCTATTTGGAGGTAAAAAATAAAAACGTTCCCGCTGAAGTATATTCACTGCGTTTCCTCAAGGCGATGTCCACATCCACAAATCACACAACGTCCTTCCTCAGTCTGTCAGTGAGGGCTGAATGAGCAGTGTGTTTAATGACAGCTAATGGATATTCCAGAGGCCAGAGACAAACAGACAGTATACTCAGATCAGTGATAACAGACACAATGAGGGCTGAGCCCAATGATTAATCAGCCCGAGTCTGATTGTGTGGACAGTCCAACAGGAGTGTGGTGTGTGTGTTCCTGTGTTGGGCCATTGTGTGCGTGTGTCTATGAAGACAGGGGGTTGTATACGAATTGGTGGATGGGTTTGAGTGTGTTTGACTGATTGGGGTCGGGTGAACCCTCCTGACTGGTCATTCTGCCACCCACTCGGACCTCATCCTCAACTTGTCTCCATACTGGATGGTTTATGTGTCTTGTCCATGGGTGCCTGCATGTGGCCTGTATGTCTCTCTTTTCCTCTCTGTGTATGTACTGAAACAAGTTCACAGCAGTACGAAAGGCTCATAAATTTGTGAATGAACTGGTGACAGTATTTAAGTAAATATAAGTTCACTTTGTGTAGGTACATTTGTAATTGTCACTATCTAGACTGTTAGTGTTTATCTTAGTAAGTCACCATGTCTCCATGTCTGACTACAAGTAATATATATTAGGGCTGGGTTTTGACATACATTTTACGATTCAATTGGATTCTGATTCCAATTCAATTCTATATCGATTATTTAGGATATATATCAGGTACGGTACATGCATAATTTTTCTTAAGGACAAAAAATCTCTCAACTAATGCAGTAAAATATACATAAGAGTCAGTTGGTACTACATTACTATAATATTGAAGGTTAAAATATACTAATTTGTATACAAATGCTTAAATTACACTTAGTGTTAAATGAGTTTATGGTCACCGAATACGCTTTTTCTGAAGTGAATGTGATGTTATGTGACATTGTTTAGAAGCTGTTATACATTGACGTCTTTTCATGGTTGAAACACTGATAATGTGATTACATGAGACAGGATATGGATTTCGTTAAGTTGTACTCTTTATTTTAACATACTTTCAGAAGTTTATTCATGATCATTTCGTGCTGTAACTGAGTAAAGCAGATGAGATGATCAGTTCATCTGAGGCTTCTCTGGAACTGAGTCACTACAGCGATCTGTCACTTGATATTAAACAACATTTATTGTCAGAATACTGTAATAAAATGGACAGAAAAGTGACAAAGCACAAAGCTTATTGCGATAATTTATTGGATGGGAGGTGCACTACAATGTTCCGTTCATTAACTGAAAACAGGCTAGACAAATCGATTCTTGGGATATAAGAATCAATATAATTTCAGAAAAAAAGGAGAATCGATTAAAATCGAAAAACTATATTTTTTACCCAGCCCTAATATAAATATATATATATATATATATATATAAATATATTATATGCATATAAACATTCAATATATAATAATTAGTTGTAAAAATGCATATAATTTAATTGTAAAAATATTAGATATTTATGTGTTTATAAAATGTTTTGATTTTCTTGATGGTCTTGAAGTTTTGCAATATATTATGATTTTTATAAAATTGTTCCATGTATATATGTGTGCTGATGCCTGGTGCATGTGTTTTGTCTGGCTCATTAAAGCTATAGCATGTGTGACGGATGGTTTGGTAGGTGACCTCTCTTAAGACCGGTCAGCAGCGCAGACCAGTCTGTGACCTTCGGACACTCCTTCACATTAATCACCGCCTGCTGTGAGGGCTTTTAGGAGCGGTGCTGAAAACTACTGTCCATCTCCTCCTTTTCTCTGCAGACCATCCATCCTTCTCTTTCATTTTTTCCCTGGGCCGGTATCAGGCCATCAGGGTGCTCTCATCAGCACTGGTTTTATCTGGGAGCGCTGCTGAATATTGAAATGTGATCCTTCACTGATAAAGGGCCTCTGTCTAACTCTCCATTCTCTCCCACTCACCTCTATCTGATAGAGTCAGCACACCGCAGTATTACTCCATTGTCTCGCTCACAGGGTGCTGATAGCACAGGTACTCCGTGTGGAAGGTTGTGGGTGTGTGTTTGTGTGCTCTGAGATACTCAGGGTAGGTGGAAGGATAACAATGATGCTGACGATGACGATGGTACTAATGAAGATGATGTGTGTGTCTTGGGAGAGAGGGGGTGTATGGCAGATAGAGAACAGATAAGAAGCGCTTGCTTGGACAGTGGACGGATTGTCTGTCCTCGCTTGTTGTGTTTGTGAGCGCGTACCCATAATGCAGGGTGAAAGATGGATGTCTGTCATGCAGTGGATTCAGATCTTTCTTTCTTTCTTTCTTTCTTTCTTTCTTTCTTCACTCTGTGCCACCCCCTATCAGGGAATGCTTCTTCCCAATGAAGAAAATAGGCCAGTGCTAATTAAAGTGTGTACCTGAACAGCAGAAGCACTTCAAAGGAAGCTCGCTAATGCATAACATACTCATAATTACACACTCCACGCCACCCCTACCACCTTAGGCATCACCCACACAGGGGCTCATGCTAAACCACCCATCCTGTTGCTTTTATTTTGTGTGTGTAAGGCATGTTGACATGGACTGGCTGCTTATGAAGGTGTATATTGTCAGTTGTATTGGCCTCATTCAGGATGGCTTACTTCATAAAGCTCCATCATGCTTATCTTATCAGCCAGGTTATTAACCAAGATCAAACAAACGATCAAGATTGAGTTAGACAACAATGAAAGAGTCGTAAAAGAACTGCCATAAAGTCAAGATGCTTCGAGACAGAGTGATTGAGAGGTGTTAGGGCTGTGTTTTTATCAAATTAACTACCCATTAATTAGTCAAATATATTACAGTGATTACAAGCGTATATTTGCTTGAGGAAGGTCCCCAATTGAAGATTTTTCAAACGCATTACATTATTGTTGTAGATAATGATGATTTCTTGGATTTTGTTTGCATCACTGTACTTTTTTCTTAGCAACTGTGGATCCCAATATGTGAAAATGATAAATTAGGTTTGAATTACTCTCATTTACTCTACTCGGTGGGGTGTATAAGTGGTATAAGTGGTGTGCAGATGCACATTTGCGACCAAAAAAAAAAAAAGTGTAAATAAGTTTAGAGTGCTCATTTGCATACTGACATGGTTGACAGCTGTTAATGCACAATTACCATTTTAGATCAACAATATGTAATACTGTATAAGATTTCTGTTCAAACTAAAAGCATAAATCTAGGCTATCTGCTGACGTTTTCAAAGCACAATACAAAACTGTGACATTTCATTCACTGACGCTCTTCAGTCGTAGCGCTAAACCTGGCAGTGCAAATACTTACTTGTCGGCAACCCGCAAAAAAAAAAAAAGTTGATTTTAAGTTTGAAAATGATAAAAAATCATAAAAAAGACTAAATATTAGTGTTTTATCTTTAAGTTTATTATAAAATAATTGTATTTGATACTTTTTTTAAAAAAATGTAATAGTATTATCACACTTTATTATTTTGTTTACTATGAATAAAAACTTATAATTTATTATAAATAAATAAAGTGCAATAATATTATTGTCACTAATAATTATTTTTTTTATAGTTATATATTCAATGGGTCACACTATATGCAGTGCAAGGACCAAATCCAGTCTCCAGGTGCTCTTATGAGAACCAGTGTGAAAAATGTATGTACACCCCTGAATATAATATTACAAAAGATTGCAATAATAAATTAAATAATTTTCTTTTCAAATTTGATCAATTTAATGTGTAATTACTGAATAAAAGTATTAATTTGTTTCCAGAAATCCAAACAAAACACGTTTTTACATGTTCATGTGCTTCAGTGTAATTTGTAGTCTGTGTTTTGTTAATATCATAAAACCTAGGTTCCTAAAAGACTATACAGTGAGGAACGTTACATGCTAAAATGCTTACCATTATAATTTTTTTAATATTATATTTTTCTTGTTTTGTATTTTGGGCTATGAATATTAAATTGCCTGATATATTACCAGCTGAGTCGCCACAGAATGTTTTTTCATTGACTCTTGTGCTGCAGTTCAGTACAGTGAGCAGCACAACAAAGCCGCCATTAATAATGTGTGTCAGGGAGCAGATGCGTGTTCTCATTCTAATCATCCAATCAGAGCTTTTGTCCATAAATAATTGGAATGATTTTGCGGCCTGTAAATTACAGCTTATTAAATACATACACAGGCACACACACACTCGCTACGCGATACGAGGCAAGATGAGCGACAGATACGCTTCCGAAAGTGGGTGTTATTTGTTTGAAGCAAGTGTGTGTGTTTGCAAGCATATCCATGTGCATGGTTTGATCTTTGTTCTTGTGCCATGGTCATTGAGAAACTCCGGGAAGAGAAAACCCTCGTTAGTGGCTCAGGCCCCCAAACAGGCCTGTGATTGGCAGCTGCTCTCCTCACGGCAGCATGAGTCTTTCACACCTCCTCTCTCTCCATATGCTCCTGTGTGGTCAGACGGGGAGAAAGCGCATGTGACGTGGTGGTTCAGCTCCGACCTCAAATCTCTATTTAATCTCCTGGACTCGAGTTACCCCACACTTAATAAACACAGATTAGTGCTATTCTTCAAAGCGTGTGGCACGTATCTCACTAGCAGCGTCTCGCCAGGACCCTGCCCAACGATGGCACCGGCTGGCATGATAATCGGCCCGATTGGCATACCGCTCAGATGCATACACACGCACAGACGCAAACGGTCGCTGATTCATGTATGTACTATAGCTACGTGTGTTAGCACATACAGTTTTTATATATGTAAGTCAAAGACTGGCAGTGCCTGGCGTGCTAAACGGCTTGAGTAGTGTGTCATCTGCTCAGACTCTTCTGTCTGGCCCATGGATCCACTTGGCTGGGCGGACCATGTTTTGGACATCCTCCTTCTCTCTAGTGCCAAGAGCGATGTTTCGGGAGCGTCCAGGAAAACAAGGGACCTCCTTATTAACCTTTCGCTTTGAAGCACGCATATTTTTAGCGGGTATTTTTAATGTTCTGTTATATGATAGAGCTGGATCAGAGAGTAAAATAAAATAAGAGATTAAGAGGGACATAATATGGCATAAAAAGCATAACGGAGATGCAGATCCGGCGTCAGCTCGTTGGGTGAAATTAGTTCTCCGCCGGCGTCACAATGGGCCGGGGCTGTAATATTGAAAGGTTACTTGGGTTACGCAGGCTCGCCTGTCTGTCACCTCTCTGCCTTCAGGGGGAACTAATCACTTCACCCCATAATTACAGCCACAATAGAGCCGGTAAAAGAAACCTGCTGCCTTTCAGCTGAAGACAGGGGCTTTTTTTAATTAGGCCCATCCGTCTTAACCTTGTCTTCCAGAGGTGAGCGGGAGGTAGCCGGTTTGAGCTATGAAAACACTGCACTGTACTACCCCAAACACACACACGCACTGTATCGCGTGTGTGTGTGTGCAAGTATTGCATCGCATTGCAGACGCTAGCCGTTGGAGTGGCATTGTCTCTGTCTCTGGCTCCAAAGGGGATTTGTGCGTTGAATGGTGTTTTTCTTTTTTTCTCTCTGTGAGACAATACTCAAAATTCACAATGGGAACCCAACACTACACGCCAGAGCGATGCATGCCAAACGCGTGATGGCCGACTATAAAAAATTAAGTGAAACTTCAGATGACTAAACAGCTGCTGGTGTGACGTACAGCTTGCAGGTTTGAATAGAGAATGACTTGTGGCGGGTTTTTATTAGGCTTTTCTCAGAGTGGAATCAGGGATTATATGATCAGAATCAGTGTCTTGAGTTTGAGCTTCATTTAAGAATGTGTGACCGTTTGCAGAATCAAACAGTCAAGTTGTCAAGCCTCTCCAGACTGAGGGTTTGCGTTTTAGAGACAGGTGGATTTTGAATGCGACTTTCATTCATTCATTTTACATTACATTTACAAGGTTAGTCCAATTAGTCTCATATATCTATACACATTTTCACATACAACACAAAATGAGTTGTGATCTTTGGATGTCAGTTGCAATATTTAATAAGTTTATTTATGAATTTATTTTAAAGTCGCGTTAGGTCTGGATTTTTATGGAAGGTAATTGTGTCTTTATTTCTGCCTATATTTATGTGATTGTGATTTTTTTTTTTATGTCACGATGTGGCTTTATGTTTCATAAATGTTGCTTTATACATTGCTACAGCAACTTTGTAATATTGGAGGGCCCTATGAAATCAGTTTTATTTTTTCCTCTTTTTTTTATTTAAATTTTTATGGACTCTAACTTTAATGGTTAAATTTACATGTTATTAATCAAAAAGCAAGTCTAATTAATAACAATTATACAATTTAACTTCAATTTATTAAAAGTTTAACAAAGAAATTACATGTTTAGGGCCCTATGAAATGTTTTATTTTTTTCTCACCTTGTATTATTGTTACCAAATTCTGTGTAAGCATGTCTAATTATTTGAATGCATAAAATCAACTTAATTTATTTAAAGTTTATTTTTACATATTTTTTTACAATATTTAACAAAATTTTTTTTTTTACAATATTCTGGTTATCAAATGAAGGCAGAAAATATTCATTTATCTTTTAATCAAATGAAAATTAACAAACTTTATTTTTTGGCAAACAAAGTTACTATTAAAATTAAAACATGAAAGAAATATTGTGTGATTATTCCTTAATAAAATATATATATTTTTAAATTTTAGTAATAATAATAGTAGTAGTAGTATTATGTGCATTCTACTAAACAATAGTAATATATGCCTTCAAGTTATTTTGATGGGTTGCCGTAAATACCTGTACATTTCCGTGTGTATAATGTGACACAAGAAGACACAAAGAACATGAATGATTCATATTTAAATAGTCTTTCTGCCTAATATTTAGAGATACTTATCCATATCAGATTTAAGTGTAATGGCCTACTTTTGATTAATGAATCCAAACTTTGACAAATTCCACGACATTCCGCGTTATACAGTAAATTCTGTTTTTATGACTGGATTCCGCAATTCTGTCCGCATTTTCCACATCGCGGAAATCAAAGGGCCCTACTATTGCCACTGTTCATGTTCCTTTCATCTGTACATCTCATGCCTGCGACTCCATATATGTAGGACCCTATGAAATTCATACCCCCCTACCCCCGCCTCTTAAATTCTGTTTTTTTTTTCTGTTTTAATTTTTCTAGACTCTAATTGAAATCATGAAACTAACACAATTAAGCAGCAATTTATTAAAAGTTTAACAAAAATTACATTTGTATGGCATTTTATTGCCTTTATTTTACTTTTTTTTAAAAATAATTTTTTGTAAATATTCCTTGAAAATAATGTTATAATGATAATAATAATTATAGTATTATTAGTAGTTCTCTCATTACATTCAGCAATATATTTCTGTCACAATTTCTTCAAATTTTACTTTGAAAAGTTGCTGTGAATACCTTTGAGTTTCTGTTTGTATACATGGCGATAGTTTTTCTCACAAGAAACTGTAAAATGGCCATGAAGTGACTCTCAGAGCAGTTCTAGACATTATATTAATATGTTCATGTGCTCATATATACTTTAATATGTAGTAACAAAACCACACATCTGCGCCATTCATTCACAGTCGCGCAGAACATGCCAAATTTATATTTAAATAGTATTTTGACAGCTTAATATTCACAGACACTAGTCCATATCACATTTTGATTCAAGTGTACTGACCCACTTTTGATTTTATTCATCCAAAATTCAGGAAAAAATTGGTGAGATTCTGCACTAAGCAGTAAATTAAATTTTTATGACTAGATTTTCCATATCATGGAAATCATAGGACACTACAGATGTAATTGCAATTATCTGAAAGCACATCTTTGTATCTATGTGAAGTGATATTTTGCAATTGCGACTTTGTTTCCAGTAATTTCATGTATATATCTCACATTTCAAATTTGTATATGCTAATTGCGACTTCATCTGACAGTACAACTTTATATCTGACAGTGTGACTTTATATGTCACTATTTTGAACTCATTCAAAATATGACTTTATTTTGATCATGTCTTATCTCAATAAGTGAAAGAAGTGAGTCAGGACTATCATAGGTATGCCCTTAAAAAAAAAAAGAGGTGCATGATTCCTCTGACAGTAAGAGTGTGAATATGTGTCTGCATGCATGTGTGTAAAACAGATAGAGGAAAGACACAGCAGAGGGAGTGAAACCCTTGAACGTCTGCACTCTCTCACCCTGTATCAATAAGGGACGTCTTTCCTATGAACATTTCCAGGTGAGACGTGAAACCCCATGATCAAAAGTGTTGTTTGTTTTCACACTGCCAACCTCAGAAGGAGTCTGGGGGCACAGCAGCCCTCGTCCCTGTAGAGCGCACACGCAGGGCCAAAGCCCTCTTACTTATTATATCTCTAGAGAGAGCGGATGTGTGCAGGTGTGTGTGTATGTTCATATGTTCAGGTGAATAACTGTGGCTGCTGGCTGCTTCTGACAGTGATGTGTCTTGTCACCTTTGCTGAAGACGGATGCTGGTATGAAAGAGCGGGGAGATGGGACAAGGGCTGAGATCCTGGCAAAGACACCCTACACTCCTCCTTTTCTCCTACAGCGTTCTCTCTTTTACCTCTGCCTTTCTCTGGCTCTTCCTCTTTCTCTCTGACCCAGGGTACATAGTGTGCTCTTTTATCTTTTGTAGTGTGGCACGCTCGTATATTATTCATAGGCAGTGCAGCACGAGGAGGCGTCAAGTGGCAGGAGTAACAAGGCGCTGAACTGAGGAAGGAAGGTGACGACTCGGCAGGAAGATGAAGACACACGTACACACACACACACACACCTACACCTATCTATATGTGCCATGTCTGTTTCTGTACCTTTACATTAGATACTCTCTTAATATTCTGTCTCTCGCACGCTTTCGCTCTCGTACTATCCCTCCTTAGCCGTCTTTGCCATTCTTGGCGGAGTGAGCTCCCGGGAAATACACCTCTGAGGGGAATGTTTCCAGGATGATGTGTTATGTTTGTGTCTGCGGCTGGCTATGAAGATGCTTCACAATGCTTTTAGTTTGTTTAGGCACAACAGGGTTTGTTTCCCTAGCAGCTGAGTTGGCTGAAGGCATCACGCCGTCTTTTGAGGAGATACAGGAGAACGATGGATCCAGGAGTTGTTGTTTTCAAAAACAGAGCGAATAAAGTGAGCAGGTGAAGAAGAGACTTACTGCGTAATGCCGAAAACACTCTTTCACCTGTTCCGTTACAAAAAACACCTTTTGTAATGAAAAGCGCGAGGTGTATCGAGTAATACTTTAGCACTGACATGCGTAAAAACAGAAAACATTTTTTTTTCAGGCGAGAGGCAGCGCTCTACTGCCCCGGTAGTGATGAGCATGTGTGTGTCCAATCAGGTGCTGAGGAGGTTAAAGGGGGGCGTGGCAGTATTTAACCTCCAAGAATGTCATACTGGGGCTCAGAGAGCATGATGGGAAGGCAGATTGGAAGGTGGTAGAGTCTGAGGCCATCTGTGTGTGTGTGTGTGTGTCTCTACTGCACCACCTGGCCCTTCGGCTTGACCCAGTGAAGCGAGAGATCTATAGAGAGAGAGAGGAAGACATAGTCCGAACAAGCATTAGTTCATCAATGAGACCTCCTCTCCACTACTTAACACAAGCTATTGATCCACTCCATACACACACCCGCAGCCACTCGAGTGTGTGTCTCTCTCTCCTATGGATTATCTCCAGTCTATTCTTATTGATTCTTTCCAGCTCTCACTTGATCGTTGGAGAATGCTCTAAACACTTATTTGAAATTTTAATCCGCAGGACTAAATGTCATAATTGCCCCGTAGGCCTCTGTTTGATTGGTTAGAACAGGTGGTGTTGGATATGCCTCGATACTGACCTCTTAGTGCTAGCCACCGCTAGTCTGCTAACTCATGAACAAAATAGCAGTGCACTATCTGGCATCTTTAGGAACATTATACAGATATCATGTGAATGATCGAAGGAATGCATAGCAGAAAGAGGATAGCGTTTTTAGCCGAAACTAGTGTTGAATCGACAGCTAATTGTTTGCGGTTTGAGTATATGAAGACTGTCAAATACAGGTCATAGCCTTATTGTTTGGGTTATTTGAGTTGAAATGGCAAGGGGACGTTGTGTAATAGTCAATGTGTTTGTGTGTGTCAGGGGAGCGAGGAGGGACGGGATGAAGATTGACAGTGATATTGATCTCTGATTCTCTGTGGAAAATGTTCCTCATGCGATTACTGCCAATCAATAAGACTGAGGTAAATATTGTTTTGCAAATGTTTGATATTAGATGTGATCTTATAGGGTATCTGAGAGCTTTTACCACTGTATATGGCTCGTTAATTTGTTTAAAATCGTATGATGTGGCATTTAGGCTTGATTGTGTGTATTTGTACACTACAAATCTTTCTCTACTAACATATGGAATTAGAGTATATGTCGATGTACTATATGCGTGTGTGATCTATATGAGACTTGGTCACACTTTATTTTAAGGTCCAATTCTCTGGATTAACAAACCATTAACTATAACTTTTGCCTCAGTAAACTCCTATTTTGCTGCTTATTAATAGTTAATAAGGTAGTTGTTAAGTTTAGGTATTGAGCAGGATTAGAGATGTAGAATGTGGTCATGAAGAATATTTGCTTTGTAAGAACTAAACTGCCAATATGTTAATAATAGGCATGCTAATAAGCAACTAGTTAATTGTGAGAATTGGTCTCTATACTAAAGTGTTACCTGAGACTAAATGTGACCCTTGACCACAAAACCAGTCATAAGTAGCACGGGTATATTTGTAGCAATTGCCAAAAATACATTGTATGGGTCAAAATGATCGATTTCTCATTTGTGCCAAAAATCATTAGGATATTTAGTAAAGATCATGTTCCATGAAGATATTTAGTAAATTTCCTACCTTAAATATATCAAAACTTAATTTTTCATTAGTTATATGCATTGCTAAGATCTTCATTTGGACAACTTTAAAGGCCATTTTCTCAATATTTAGATTGTTTTGTACCCTCAGATTCCAGATTTTCAAATAGTTGTGTATCAGCCAAATATTGTCATGTCCAAACAATGATGTATAAATATCAATTTCAAAAAATTGATTATGACTCGTTTTGTGGTCCAGGGTCAGAAATGAGATTTTAGACATAATTTTAGTCACTCCATAACTAGCCAGAACAAGCAAAATTTAGTGATTATTTCTAAGCTAGAGAGAAATAAGATACTGTTATATTGTTGATACCATTAAAAAGGAGGTAGTTTGCCTCAAAATGAAAATTTATTTTTATTTATTTATTATTATTGATATTTGGTATCAAAATATTTAGTATTTTGGTGCCCCAAAAATGTTGGTCACTGTTCAATTTTTATTAAATTATTACAAAACACACACATAGATTAAAAAACAAACAAACTTATTTTAGAGAACAAAAATGAGTTCACTTCCAGAACAAAATTTACAGATAATGTCATTCAAGATGTTCATGTATTTCTTTTTCAAGTCATAAAGAAATTATGTTTTTTGAGGAAGACATTTCAGGATTTCTCTTCATATAATGGGTATGTATGGTGCCCCTGAACTTCCAAAATGCAGTTTAAATGCAGCTTCAAAGGGATCTAAATGATCCCAGCCGAGGAAGAAGGGTCTTATCTTGCAAAACGATCGGTTCATTTCTAAAAAAATTACAATTTATATACTGTTTAACCGCAAACACTCGTCTTGGTCTAATATTGCGTGAACTCTGTGTATTCTTGTTTAGGACAGTTAGGGTATGTCGAAAAAATCCCATCTCATTTTCTCTTTCAATTTTAAAATCGTTCTACATCGCTGTTTTACCTTTATTTTTTGTAAAGGGCGTTTGATCATCTTTACATGTTTATTTTGTAAACACTGGGTTGGTACATCTGCAGCGATGTAGGATGATTTTGAAGTTGGAGGATAAAATGAGATGGGAGTTCACGCAAAACTAGACCAAGACGAGCGTTTGCGATTTAAAAAGTATATAAATTGTAATTTGTAATTTTTTAGAAAATAACTGATCCTTTCACTAGATAAGACCCTTCTTCCTCTGCTGGGATTGTTTAGAGCCCTTTGAAGCTGCATTTAAAATGCATTTTGGCAGTTCAAACTCGGGGGAACCATAGATATACATTATATGGAGAGAAATCCTGAAATGTTTTCCTCAAAAAGCATAATTTCTTAACGACTGAAGAAAGACATTAACATTTTGGATGACAAGGGGGTGTGTACATTAACTGTAAATTTTTGTTCTAAAGATGAACTACTCCTTTAAGACTTCTATGTAAATGTAGAAGAGGCCGCTTACTTAGGAATCTTAAAGGTACAGCAGCAAAAATGGCCTCTCTAATTGTAAGGGTCAGTTAGAGGGTAGAAAATATTCGTGTAACACTAAATTTACCCCTCAAATAACATCAAATGTGGAACTCAAAATAAAAAGATTAAACAGTATGATATGACACTTTTAAGTGTGCATAAAGTGTGATAAACTGCAAATTATCTCATTGTTCTTGTCACATTTGTGTGTGTGTGTGTGTGTGTGTATATTAAAGTGGGTTTTGATTTAGCTGAGTTCAGAGTTTTCAAGCGTCGTCTATTTGATAACAGGTGAAACAGGAGTTATTTTATGCAGTAGAGTTTGGAGAAAATCTGCACATGAAGAGAACAAAACACGATCATTATGGGCTGCATTTGAACCAAATGGCAGTACAGAACATGCTGACATCACCCACGCATCTCTGTGACAACAGACGGAAACCCCTGGAGCTGACAAAAAGAGAGCGGGAAAAGAACGATGCCTCCTCGTCGCACAGGCCGTACGCACAAACACACACACGTAGCATGTGTTCAGCAGTTCAGCATTCATTCTGCATTTTGATTTGAACTTGACAAGCTTTCTGAAGCTCCGTTCTAAATCAGAGAGCAGCAATGAGAACACTCAACTCTGAGAATAAGGAGGAAAGGAGAGGGCACAGGAAAAGAAAAAGAAAGAAAAAACAAGAAGAAAACAAACAGAAGCATTAAAAAATCAACAATCTGTCATGACAGAGAAAGAAAAGGATTAACCAGAAATTGAAAGAAGAATTTCTCAGGGAGAAATCACTAAACGTATATGCACTACCAGTCAAAAGTTTTTGAACAGTAAGATTTTTAATGTTTTTTAAAGAAGTCTCTTTTGCTCACCAAGCCTGCATTTATTTATCCAAAGTGCAGCAAAAACAGCAACATTTTGAAATATGACATAAATAACTGTTTTCTATTGGAATATATTTTAAAATGTAATTTATTCCTGTGATTTAAAAGCTGAATTTTTTAGCATCATTACTCCAGTCACATGATCCTTCAGAAATCATTCTAATATTTTGATTTGCTGCTCAAAATTTTTTTTTAATTCATTTTTATTCTTATTATTAACAGCTGATAAATAGAATGTTCAGAAGAACAGCATTAATCTGAAATAGAAATCTGTTAAAACATTATACATGTCTTTACCACCATGCTTATCATCGACTTTTGCTGTATTTGGGATCAAATAAATGCATGCTTGGTGAGCAGAAGAGTATTCTTGAAAAAACATTAAAATTCTTGCTGTTCAAAGACTTTTGACTAGTGTATGTTTGAAGGGGCATTTGAAGCACTATTATTATAGTGAATGAGACAAGAAAACAAATTGTTATGCTTGCGACGTCTCTCTTTTCCTTCTCTGTATCCTTTTGTTCGCTCTAACACACTCATGCATTTCCCAAACATAAACACACAGATTAGTATGTGCTTGCTGGCTGAGCTGCTGGTCTTTGATCAGGTGACAGGTGTGCTGATGGTTTCATGGTTGGACGAAAGCCTTTCACTCATACGCAAACCTACAAATGACCTAACAATATCCCATCTGCCTCTCGCTCTGTCTTTGAAAGAATGCTCAGCACCTGACCTCTGAGCTGTGTTCCAGCTGTCTTCAGTTTAGCTTCTGATATTCCTAGTTTAACTGAAGCGCATAAATCAGTAATTACACTACCGGTATTTGTCTGTAAATTAAGACATACCTGTTCTATGTAACAATTCATAGTGCATTTGAAGCAACCTGGATTATGTATATGTGGCATGATAAATGGCATTGGCTGTCTCATTAATCAAAGAAGTTGTATCAGCAGTCGAACAGGATATGTCAATCTCCTTCCTGTCCATGTTAAGATCTTCCTGAGCTAAAACACAATGGCATTTCAGGCTTCCATCTGCAGAGGTCAACAGCTCTTAGTCAGAGATGATCCTGACATGGAGGAATGTAGTTTGATGCGGCAAAGCGGACTTCCAAGAACTTCCATTCAACTCTTTGAACTTTTTAAACACCGCTTTAAAGACTTTAAGAAAGCATGTTTTGGAATATATATGTATATACAGCGTATTCTCATATGCCTTCTGTTTTACAATAAGCCGATAATGCTTGTAGCAACTCAGATATGGGATTATTTTGTCTCGTGAAGTTTAAGCAGTGCCGCAGGATTGAGTCCAACAGGTGAGGGAATTCCAAAAGAGCCAGGGGTTTCAAATGAAATTCCTAACCGTGATTCCCGTCCTGTTCGCTAATCACCACCAGACCCCTTCACATTACAGAGTCTGCCCTTTTAATACCTTTTCAAATAATAAGTATTTAGTTTGGATTTACTCAAAGCTGTGCAAGCCGTAAAACTCTTCAAAGTGCGGTGTAGCCTTTCATTAGGGATCCCCAGGATGCTGTCCCCCGTCTCTGTTCTTCATTAAAAACAAATCACTCTGTCTTTTACCTGAGCGCTTTACTGCTCCAGAGGCTGTGAAAACAGAGCTGTAAAAATTGCTACCGACTCGCAGATTATCTTGTTAACATGAGTAAACAAACTGGGCACGTTGTTCATTTTCATCTGTGCTGTGTAAGACTCTCTCTGTGTGCATTCCTTTGCGTTCATGTTTTATTTTAGTATTTTATTTTATTTTATTTTTGGCATAATCTGACCAGTAATATGGTATTTAATCCTAATTTATTAATCCAAAATGGAGCTTCTGTACATATTCTTCTCTGTTCATTTAAAAATAAAATATATTGTGAAGACTGCGTGTGAAGATCAGGGAGAAGCATGAGACACTGACCATAGCCCATCATTCTGACAGAGGGGGTCAGGTATTTGACCCTGCTGACCCTTGACCCCAGGCTGATTGAAGTGACAGCCTGTTCTGACTGGGTGGAGGGTTGAAATGATGTAGAAGTGGGTGCGTGTGTGTTGACGTAATTGTTATTGTATACGTTTTATAGCAAATTGCTTGGATTACAAAGCATCTGTAAGCAAAATGGGTGTAAATGTTGTCAGGTAGCACAGTTGAGCCATACAGTTTAAAAGGGAGATGGGAGGTCACATTAGCTCTGTGTTTAATATGGTGGGTCGTATTAATGAACACGTTTAGTCACTGTACATCAGAAAACCGTAATCCTGCTTTTTTTTGCCAGCGTCTCTGTGATCATATTTCTTCGTTCTCATTATTATTCCTTAAACAAATGCCTGCAATGCCATGTGGCCACAGATTAATGTAATGACCTGTCTAGTTTTCCACCCTTGTCTATTCCCCAAGGTCACATGTCCTCTTTCTGTCTCACACCCCCTCTCCCGCTTCAGCGTTCTCAAATGTTCTGCATCGCTCAGCGTGGCCTCCTGGCTAATCCCCTCCCGGCCGAGCTCCCCGCGCTCAGTCCACATGAGAAGCTGATGTTGAAACTGGACCCTACAGTCTGGCCCTGATAGGCACATCGATAACAGTCCAATGCCTGATCTCAGCGTACCGGCGTCGTAGCAAGAATTCCACTTATACGTCAACACGAACCTATTAGTGGCCAGGATTCAAAGACCCAGCTTTACAACAGGCCTGGGATCACGATGACCGGTTGGGTTTGCCTGGTTTTAAAACTCCTGATGCTGCTTTGCTTAGGAGAAAAGTATTAGATATTAACTAGATAAACACAGATTATTCTTAGTTTCATTTTGAGTTTTAAGGAAATGCATTGTGTATTCATTATTAATTCAGCTTAGCTTAAAGGTATGTAAAGAGATATTGCATCATGGTACCAGTACTCCACTAGCATTCTCAACTAAACAGAGCGCATCATGCGTTTGTAATAAGCACTACTGGTGATAGATGGGAGCGAGTGAGAGAGAGAGAGGGATGGGGCAGAGGATGAGAACATTTGAGGATTGAGTGTTTCTCAACTTTAGAGAAATGTCAATTACTCATTAGTGCCTCAAGGCAAAGACAGAGAAAATGATTGATTTTGCTGTTAGGCATTGTAAGACAAGACAACAAATCTGTGCCTGTCAAACGAGTTAATTAATGACTCCAAATGTGCAACTGCAGATTTCAAATGTAAGTGGATTTGTTACTGAACTTGTTTGCATTAAATATGTTTTTGTGTATGTGTGTTTGCTGTGAATAGAAAGCTGTGTCTTATAAGCCCCACATATAAATGAGCAGCGATTTGCATATTAATGTCAAAACAGTTACATTGATATAGCACAATACACAACCCTGCTGAAAAAAAAAACAACAACAACAACAACAACAACAAAAAAACAGGGTATGCTTGTTAGCTATGTTTTTAAGCAAAGCAGCTGGATTGAGCAGGTTTAAGTTGGTCTTTAGTTGGTCCTTAGCTGGTTTAAGCTGGTCATGTGCTGGTCCTAAGATTGTTGAGCAACCAGTTCCTGTTGAGGACCAGATTAAAATTAATGATAAACTAAGGACCAGCTTAAAGGGTTATTTCACACAAAAATGAAAATTAGCCCATGATTTACTCGCCCTCAAGGCCTCCTAAGTGTATATGAATTCCTCCTTTCAGACGAATGCAATCAAAGTTATATTTAAAATTGTTCTGGCCCTTCCAAGCTTTATAAAGGCAGTGGGCCGGTGTTTCTTTTCAACAGTCCAAAACAAGTCCAATAAAGTGCATCCATCCATAGTAGGAAGTGCTGCACACAGCTCCGGGGGGTGCATAAAGGCCTCCTGTAGCGAATCGATGCGTTTTTGTAAGAAAAATATCCATTGTTTAAAACGTAATAACCACGTTTCTCTAGCTTGGGTGATGACACAAGATGGACGAACGTGGATGCGCATTGAAGAGAGCAAAAAAAAAAAAAAAAAAAACAGTCACCAATTAAAAGTATAAAACGAGGACTTGAAAGAAGAATGTCGGAGGATTTCGATATAAGCCAAAAGGAGACTGGTTTTTCCCTTGCTAAAGTAAGGAAACTTTGCTTCCCTTGCACCTGTTAACAAACATTGGTTTTCTCGAGACTCAGCGGCGCATGCGCAACACGTCATCCGCCCGGGACATCTTCTGTGTACAACAGTTAGCACAAGCTAGAGAAATTAGTGATTATTACATTTTAAATATGGATTTTTTTTTTTTTTTTTTGCTAAAGGAGGCCTTTATTCATACCCCTGAACCATGTGAGGCACATTTTCAGTATGGATGGATGCACTTTATTGGACTTGTTTTGGACTGTTGAAGAGAAACACCCACCCAGTGCCATTACAAATCATGGAAGGGCCAGAACAATTTTTAATAACTCCGATTGCATTAGTCTGAAAGAAGAAAGTCATTTACACCTAGGATACCTTGAGGGTGAGTAAATAATGTGCTAATTTTCATTTTTGGGTGAACTGTTCCTTTAAACCAGCTAAAGCCAGCTGCCATACTTCAAAACACACCTTACCAGCATATACTGTTTTTTTTCTTTTTCAACTGGGAATGTTAGGTCTGGGCGTTAACTCGATAACGATAATTACTACGATATAATTTTCCATGATAAACAATAACAAGCATTTGATAAATGTTCAATATAATGTTTATGCATCAAAAGCAGAAGAAAAACCGCAGTACCCATTTGAACAGCGCCACATGGACCATTTATTTGCTCAGTTCAAAGTTCAAGTGGCACCGCAGCGCGAGCTTGTTAGAGCAGATGCGTTTATTCGCTGATGAGTCTTGTTCACACGACCACTAAACAGCACTGTAAAATCCAGTGTGAAGCGCTTGAGTTCACCAATGAACACAACTCATAATTTAAACTACTTTAAAGCCAGATGAAACAGCGCTGACAAACAGGAGAGAATTTTACTAAATGTATTTACACTACTGTTATAAAACAGATAGTTCCGGTCCTTGATTCTGATAGGCTGAGCTGCGTTCGAAGCTGTTGGCTGCGTCCGAAAGCCTAGTCAGCTGACTTGCTGCCTCGCTGCCTTATCAGGCAATGACTTCAAAGGCTGCGAAGGCAACTCCGGGAACAGTTTCGGACAGACTTCAGAGGCAGCGGAACGTGACACCGTTGCTAGGTTACCTAACGATTAAGTTGTAGATTTTGGAGAAAAATGTCTTATACAGTTATGTATAAATGCTTCAATAATACATAAAGGCCTCGATGTCATTACCCACCGAAGGTCTGTGCGTCAGAGAAGACAGCTGAGAATGGCAGCTACTTTTGCTTAAAAAAATAAACGCACTGATGCAAGTAATATTGCAGAACAGGTCATTGTTATTAGTGGCTTTTTCGTTATTATTGGTAATTATTGTAATTATTATTAGTCTTTTGAACCCTTTTAACTTTTTTTTATTAAATACTATTATTACAAACAATATTATGTATTGTGCTTTTTACACTATTACGATTCATAAAGTT
>JAHKKF010514113.1:41097-65514 GCA_019740295.1 Labeo calbasu | reverse complement strand
AGGCATAATTTTTGACTGTGTTCTACAAAACAGCAGTACAGGAAGTGCATAAGCAGGATGGACATTATTGACACTTCATTGTGTGAAATGAAGACAAGCTGACAATTTTTGTTGAACTCTGAGAGCTTTGAGGCCACAGTAAGAGACTGGAATAAAATAAAACATTCATTCACAAACCAGCCGTGCTAATTTAAAGATGTGTCTTTGACAGGCTAACTAAGCTAACCAGCTTAAGGCCCTTTCACATGACTCGCTATGGAGTGAAACATCAAGATTTGCTGCATTGCAGGTCAACAATGAAGTCTTGACAAATTTTGTTCTTTTTTGAGTAGTCTTTGACAATCCAGCCTTGGTTTCTCACATCACTTTAAAGAAGAGAGCACTCATCAGATCTCAAGTTTTAGGTTGTGAACATATCAGTGATCCCTGATTGACTGAAGTTCATGGCCATCTTCTCTTTCAGTCTGTCTCTCACTTTCAAAACACAAGTTCACCACTGTGTTCTGGTGAACTAAGTGTGAACTTTGATTCAAAATGAATGAACTGTTCTGTTGTTCTTGACTGTATGCATTAAGTAGGGTAAGTGTAATTTAATCCTGTGACACAAAGCAGATTTTTCAGCATTATTACTCCAGAGTCACATGATTCTTTGGAAATCATACTAATATGCTAATTTGATCCTCAAGAAATATTTCTTGTTATTGTCCCATTGTTATTTATTGTTTTGCTGCTTGAAAGAGACCTATTATGCACCTTTTTACAATATGGAATATACGTCTCAGGTGTCCCTAGAATGTGTCTGTGAAGTTTCAGCTCAAAATACCCCACAGATCATTTATTATATCTTATATAATTTTGAAAATGCCTATTGAAACACATTGTTTTTGTGCATGTCTCTTTAAATGCAACTGAGGTGCTGCTCCCCACCCTTTTCCAGAATAGAGCTGTGCCTTTACAGTTTATACTTCAGATACTCTGCTAAAAAAACATCTGTTTGGTTTTGATTATCATGTTTTTCGCGCTGAAATCATGCGTTAGTTTAAACTTCTGATATAGAGTTTTCTGAGCGCACACATCCGAAGCACGCACACAGAAAGCAGATGTTACGTGATATGGGAGTACTAAACTAAGTTCTCTTAGTTTATTGCACTTAAACTGTCAAATACACAAGTTTATGTTAAAAACACACTTGAGTTACAAAAACTGTCAGTTATGTCTGTGAAGGTTAACGGCTTGGAAAAAGTGGTATGTTTATATTAGATCTGTGTGGCAGCAGGGTGATATACAGTAAATAAATCAATAAATCCACTGCTCTCTTGTTTCCTCTGAGGCTGAGACTCTAAATAGTGTTCTGTGCTCATCTGTGAGGCCAAAGACAGAACAGTTAGCATGCATTGCTCAAACTTTGTTGCTTGCGAAAACAAAATGACAGTGCCGTGGGCGGAAACGTACGACCCTTTCTACGTCACAAGGAGAGAAAATCTTACGTGCTCGTTTTTTCACATGCTTGCAGAGAAAGGCTTACCAAAACAAAGTTACTGGGTTGTCCTTTTCACGTTTTCTGGGTTGGTAGGTTCACTGGGGACCCAAATATAGCACTTAAACAGAAAAAGTCAGATGTTCATGATATGTCACCTTTAATGATTTTGTGCATGTTTTTTCAGGATTCTTTATATGTGCAAATCTTTCGTATAATTGTAAATGTTTTGTTGTCATATGATTAATTTAATGCATCATTACTGACTGAAAGTATTGACTGACCTTAAAAAGGTGAAACAAAGAGACAATTTACATTGTGATTTATCTCACTGGTACTATATGTGTCTCTCTTTCTCTTTCAGAAGGGGATAGGTTACTGTTTCCGGTGACAGACTATGGTTCGAATGACCACAGGGATGAGTATAGTAACCCCAGGCCGTCCCCAGTAACAGGTGGCTGGATAGGGGTTGACCAAGAAGAGGAAGCATTGCGCAGGAAGTTGAAATATTTCTTCATGAGCCCCTGTGAAAAGTATCAAGCCAAAGGCAGAAAACCTTATAAACTGGGGTTGCAAATACTGAAGATTCTTATAGTAACTATACAGGTATTTAAATTACTTTTTTCTTTTCTCATTTTTCTTATTTTCTACCTACAGCTCATATACTCAACCCACAGCTTACTAAAGTCAGCGTTGCAGCACAAAGTTGCAGTTTAACCCCCAAATTATTCTTTAACCACTATGACATGCCCTACTGTGGGCCCATCTAAATTCACACCCTGATGTGTCACAGAGTTTGCTAGCTTGACTAGTAAGCATGAATGTAACCCTGGACCACAAAACCTTAAGTCTTAAGTCGGTATATTGATTTTTATTTTATGCCAAAAACCATTAGGATATTAAGTGAAGATCATGTTCCATGAAGATATTTTGTAAATTTTCTAACATAAATATATCAAAACTTTTATTTTTGATTAGTAGTATGCTTTGCTAATTTTGTCCTATCCTAACAAACCATCCATCAATGGAAAGCTTTTAGATGGTCTTACATTCAAATATTACAATTACAAATATCAATTTCAACTGACCCTTATGACTGGTTTTGTGGTCCAGGTTCACAAATATCTTTAGTGGAGTTTTAAGCCAAGACATTTTTTTAAAAAGCGGCTCTTATTTATTATATAAAATATTCAGCTGACTATAGAAAAACAAGGGGAAAAAATGGTCTCATTTGGCACGTGTCACATTAAAAAAGTTTCCTCTCTCTTTTTTGCTGTCTCAATATCTCTAGCTGGTACTTTTTGGCTTAAGCAACGAGATGGCGGTGACGTTTAAGGAGGAAAACACAGCTTCATTTAAACACCTTTTTCTCAAAGACTATGATGATTCAAATGATGGCCTTGCTGTTTACACACAGAGTGATGTTTATGACCACATGTTTTACGCAATAGAACAGGTAATGTAATATTTTACTAATGCAAATATTTATAGGGATATATTTGGGTAGTGAGCTCAGTGTAATCACAACACAAGCTGGATTACAGTCATTCTTTGTCTTCTGAAAGTATCTGGCTATAAAACTGCCTAAGTGTAGTTTAATATAGGTTACATATTTGTATGAAAAACCACATTACTCCTCTATAGCCACTATTCTGCATTGCTCATGTTTATTTTTAACACCTTATATAACACCAATTCTTTTTACTTGTCTTTCAGTATCTGGTATTGACGGAGACGACAGTGGGCCGTTATGCGTATGTATACAATGTTGGTGTGAACGGGAGTGCTCTTTCTCTGTGTCAACAGTATTATAAAAGAGGCAGGATCGATCCAGCTAATGACACCTTCAACATTGATCCACATGTGGTCACAGGTGACAGTTTTTCCAGCTTCTTTTTCATCCCAGTTTGTTCCTGTTCTGATTTTAGTTTTTTAATTTTAGTTGTTTTGACCATAATGGCTGTTAGGATCCAGTAGGATCAAGGCAAAGACTTAATGAACCTGAAATATTAGTTTTCTAGCACCTGTAAATTTACTATTAATTAGTGGATGAACTTGATGAAACTAAAAGATCTTGTTACTTCCTCTTTTGCTCGTTGTTACTTGCTATTCCTTCTTACTGAGAGAACCACATGAATCACTTTCTAATGTTAATCTAAAATAGGTCTTGTTGTTGACCAAACTTGTCTCCTGAAGACCGCTGAAGCTGGTTTAGTTGGTGATGAATTTCTCACTTCCTCTTTGTAGACTGTATCGGCGTGGACCCTTTGTCCACTCCCACAGTAGGTATGGGCCGTGATTTTAGGAACTTCACCCTCAAGTTTCACAAGTGAGTTAAACAGGACTATTTATGTAAGTTTCTTCTTCTCAGATATTTCCATTGATAATCTAAAACTCTATTAACACACTTTCTCTTTTAGGCTCATTAATGTGACCATACAGTTCCAGCTGAAGGCTATAAATCTACAGACCATCATCCACAATGAAATTCCTGACTGTTACACTTTCTTCATCACGGTGAGTTTACACATAAAATGCTACTTTCACCCAAGAAAAAAGACCTAAATGTAAATATAAGTTGTTGTTTTTTTGGTAATTTTTACCTAAATGTAAATGTAATTTTTTTTTTAAGAAAACAGTCACTTTAACAGAGCTGTTAATAGAAATTTGATATAGAGGACAAACAATGTGCATGTAAGAATATATAAAGTTTTTTTTAATATCTTTTTAATTAAAAAAGCTGTCATTTTTAGTTTCAGCCCAGTGTATCTAGATTTTATGTTTCTAAATTTAATTTTGTTGCATAATACGTAGTATTTTTTTCTGTATTTTTATATTTAAAATTATATTTTTGTATTTATACAGTTATAAATGTATATAGAGAAAAGCCATATATAGATCTCATATATAAAGATATATTCTTTAGTTTAGAGCAGTATGTCTAGATTTTGTTTCCAATTTGCAAAGAATGTTAGTGTCTAACATACATTATCATATAATTATATTTATTTTATTTATAAAATCTAAAAATATATTCTTTAGTTTAGAGCAGTATGTCTGGATTTTGTTTTAGTTTGCAAAGTATGTTAGTGTCTAACATATATTATTATATAATTATATTTATTTTATTTATAAAGTTATGAAATATAAAAATATATTACTTAAAGAATATGTACTTTTATTGTAATTTTAGTTTTCATTTCCAAGTAATTTATTTTTTTCAATACTAACAATGTGAGATATTTCTATACTCATTTGAATTATGTAATTGGTTCTATTTTATATTTAGATTCTGCTGGATAACAAAGCCCACAGTGGTAAAGTTAAGATCACTCTTGATAATCAAGCCTCCATTAAGGAATGTAGAGACCCCAGTGTGTCTGGACACGGTAAGACTCAACTACCCCGCATTACCATTTTTACATTGTGGATAATCAATCAATAATGTACTCATGCTGTCTTTTTGTCTCCAGCTGATAGTTATGCTCGTGTGTGGTTTGACGTGGCTGTTTCAGTGGTGTGTGTTCTGTCTCTGGTCCTCTGTGGCCGCTCTATCATCAGAGGAATCTTTCTTCAAAATGTAAGACACTATATCAAACAAATCCACATTAAAATGGCAATCCTGTCCTAACATTCTCTGTTGTATTTTTTCTTCAGGAGTTTGTGCAGTACTTCAGGACCTCTCTGAAGCGTGATGTTTGTTGGGGAGACAGAATGGAGTTTATTAACGGATGGTATATTTTGCTCATCATTAGCGACGTGCTCACTATCACAGGATCTATCATTAAGATCGGGATTGAGCTAAAGGTTAGTCATCGCAGATGACCGCCGGCTTCAGAAACCTTTATGCATATGGAACACATCTCGGGTCACAATCAGCAGTGATATTTCATGATACTTTGTTTCAACCCTCAGAACGTCTCATCCTATGATGAGTGTGGGATCCTCTTGGGCACCTCAACGTTATTGGTTTGGGTTGGAGTTATTCGCTACCTCACCTTTTTTCAGAAGTACAATGTGAGAGACAAACGCACCCACACACCAGTGTTTATGCAGTTACACCAGCCACTTTTGCATTTTCTTGATCTTTAGAGCTGAATTCACTGATTTTTAAAAAATATATATATATTGTTTGTTAAATCATTAAATGCACCTGAAATGTCACCACATCTCTAGTGGAGATTTTCTTGTTTAAAAAAAAAAAAAAAAAACATTTTTAGGATGTGGTTTTCATCTACTCTATGGTGTTTTTCATTTCTCAGATTCTCATTGTCACTTTACGAGCTGCATTCCCTAATGTGATCCGTTTCTGTTGCTGCGTGGCTGTAATCTACCTCGGTTATTGCTTCTGTGGGTGGATTGTGCTGGGACCCTACCATGTTAAGGTACACAACTTAGGCCTGACAGAGGCCAAGCAAATAGTAATTCAATAACACTGCATGGTAATACATGGGAAAAAAATTGAATATTTGGTTCTGGGTAAAATGGAAAAATGTATCCAGTTTTAGAAGTATTCGTAATTTACCAATATGTAATTTCCTTTTGACCTGGTGCAAGGACCCTATTGGATTTGCTCAGTTTCTTCTTCTTTTTCTTCTTTTTCAAAATGAATCGCATTTTTGAGGGCCTAAACATGCTCAAAAATTCTGAATCTTTGTACACGCGCTGAAAAACGAACACTTTGCACATACGCCATCTGATATGGTTTTTAGAAGTGAGTGTGTCAAGAGCTATGTTTCACATACATGTACGAATTTCGGTAGACACATGCAATACGCCAATACCTACAAAAAAAATCCCTCAGTACAAAGTCCGAAACCCAACAGGAAATTTCCTCCGCAAGTTTTGTGCCGTTTTTGCCATTTTCAGGCATTTTAACAAACTCCTCCTAGAGATTTAAACAGATCAACACCAAATTTGGTCAGTCTAATCTAAAGCCCTTTGTTATATTAAGTTGTGAACATCTTGAGTTTTGCGTGTCCGTGGCGGCCTGACAAACTTTGATGTTTTGCCCTGAAATAGGAAGTTGTTGTAACTCAGCCATACAGTGTCTGATCTGCACCAAAATTCATGTTTGATATCATATGTTTGAGTCCTGTTCTGAACACACCACCATGCCCATATTCAGTTATAGTCATAGTGCCACCTGCTGGCAACAGGAAGTGAAATGTTTTACGCTGTAACAAACTCCTCCTCCTCCGCCTTTGCGATGTTAAATGGCGAAGATCCAGAGTTTTCGTTAAAGGGTGTGTCTGTGACGGCCTGTTTCGCCTTGGAAAAAGAAGTTGTTGTAACTCAGACGTTCAATGTCTGATCTGCACCAAACTTCACATGTTCGATAAGAGTCATGGTCTGAAGACATCTAAAGGCCAATATTCAGTTATAATCACAGTGCCACCTGCTGGCAACTGACTTGTTTTACACTAACTCAAACATACCATGTTCAGTCTGCAACAAATTTCACATGTTTGATAAAAGTGCTGGCCTGAAGACATCTACATGCTAATATTCAGTTATAGTCAAAGCACCACTTCAACATATTCCTCCTATATTTACAAGTTTAAATGCATATTGCTCACAGGGTGGCGGTGAGCCCAGGTGCCAGTGCTGCTTAAAGCTTTAATTAGCATTATTTTTTGTTTGAGAAAGTGACAAATGATTTTAATTTCATACATGCTGTGATTGTAATTAAATTCAGAGAAATCCGAAAGAGGGAATGTTTTTAGAGTCTGTAAAATAGTAGTGTTTGTACTATTAATACATTGTTTCAAATGTTTGTAGTCTATAAGATTTATTTTTTTGAAACCAATTGATTCTTTTATTCAGCAAGTATGCCTAAAATTCATCCAGTGACAGTAAAGACATTTATGTTATAAAAACTGTCTTTTCGAACAACTGTTTTCAACATTAATAATAATCACCAAATCAACATATTAAAATGATTTCTAAAGGATCATGTGACACTAAAGACTGCAGTAATGATGCTGAAAATTCAGCTTTGCCATCACAGGAATAAATTACGTTTTAAAACATATTTAAATAGAAACAGTAATTTTAAATTGTAAAAATATTTCACAATATTACTGTTTTTGCTATTTTTTTTTAACCAAATAATAATAGTGAGCATATGAGACTTTCAGAAACATTTAAAAAAAAAAAAAACTTTTGAACAGTAGTGTGTATATATATATAATTGAATAGATGCACATGTGTCTTCTCTTTCATTATATATGGTATTGTTTTGTTTCCTCAGTTTCGCTCTCTCTCGCTGGTGTCTGAGTGTCTTTTCTCTCTGATCAATGGAGATGACATGTTTGTGACCTTCAGTGGCATGCAAGAGAGCAGCATGCTCGTTTGGGTCTTCAGTCAGGTGAGTTTTACCCTCACACAGGTACTAACACGACAAATGCTACAGAATTTAATGCAGTAAATGTACTCTGTTCCTTTGCAGGTTTACCTTTACACATTCATCTCTCTGTTCATTTACATGGTGCTCTCTCTCTTTATCGCTCTCATCACTGGGGCTTATGAGACCATCAAGGTAAGAATGAAAGACGAGGTAGATAAAAAGATAGAAATGAAAAACATGTTTTGTTCCTGATAGCATTTCAGCACACGCACATGTACAAACATACATGTCTTTTTAAAATAATACTCTGAATTAAATTCAATAATTATGTTTTTGTGTATGTACGTGATTGTGTTTCTTATTGTTTATTTTTTATTTTAATAACAATTTTTGTCCATTTTTTTAAATTATTTTATCTATCAGTTTTACCCAATTTTCTTAATTATCTATTTATATATTTCTATTATTGTAAATTATCAGTATTGATTTTAACTTAAAAAGGTGTTATATTTGACAAGTAGTAAGGCAATTCAAACAACTTGATTATAGTAACATGATGATATCCTTTCATTTCCATTCAGCATCAAACTCAGGAGCCTATCCATATCACTGACCTGCACGCGTTCATCGCTGAGTGCACCGACACGCCCAACTCTGGAAAGTTCCGTGGCATCGAGACCTCGCCGTGCTCTGTCTTCTGCTGCTGTGACAGGTTTGTCACCATAGAAACAAAGAAAATGCATCTTATACAAATTTATCTGTCACTAATTAACACAAATGTATTGCTGTAACATTCAAAATAGTTAGAATGCAGTAGAGAAGGGCACAAATAATGCAGTTGCACACAAAAATACCTTGATGTTTAAGAGAGATACCATGCCATTTATATCCTTAAAGGAGTAGAACAAAAATGTACAGATAATTTACTCTCCTCCTTGTCATCCAAGATGTCCATGACTTTCTTGCTTCAGTCGTACAGAAATTATGTTTCTTGAGGAAAACATTTCAGGAATGTTCTCCATTATAGTGGACTTCTATGGTGCCCGCAAGTTTGAATTTCCACAATACTTTTTAACTTGAAATGCTTGTCTTGTCTAGTTTTGTGATGTGCATGCGTAGTCCGTGTAATCTGGTCCAATACAGTTAGGGTATGTTGAAAAACTCCCATCTCATTTTCTCCTCCAACTTCAAAATCATCTTACATCACTGCAGAAGTACCGACCCAGTGTTTACAAAGTGAATGTGCAAAGAAGGTCAAATGCCCTTTACAAACAAAGGTAAAGCAGCAATGTAGGACAATTTTGAAGTTGGAGGAGAAAATAAGATGGGAGTATTTTGACCTACCCTAACTGTATTGACCCGGATTACGCGGAATACGCATGCGCATCACAGAGCTAGACAAGACGAGCATTTGAGATTAAAAAGTATATGAATGGTAAAATGAAACATTTAAGCTGCATTTTGTAAGTTCAAACTCAGGGGCACCATAGAAGTCCACTACATGGAGATAATTCCTTAAATGTTTTCCTCAAAAAACATAATTTCTTTATGACTGAAGAAAGAAAGACATGGACATTTTGGATGACAAGGGGGTGAGTAAATTATCTGTAAATTTTTGTTCTGGAGGTGAACTTCTCCTTTAACAAAATCAACTTAATGAACCGACCTACGTTTTTTCTTACTGCAGAGCAAGTCAGCATAAAGTAAAAATTCACCCTATTTTCTAAATGCATGTTACAGATCTTATTGTCAACAATTAATCTGTGCATGTGTTGTTTGTTTGTTTGTTTTTTAAGTTTGACTTTGTAATGTTAAATCAAAATCTCATAACTGGATTTTCTGGTAAAAATGCCAGACTTTTTTCTGGTGACGTATGCAGGACTCTCTAATGATTTACTGTGCTTAAAACTCTGCAAGCTTGCGTTCATCTACATCTGCATTGAAAAATTAATTATGGAACCAGTTTTCACTCAGAAATGGCTAATTTCACAGAAATAACAAGTAACACATTAGAACAATAACACAAGTAGAAAAACAGAAATTGTATTTTCTTGTAAAACAGTAATTGTTTTATTGTTTTATTTACAAATTAAAAAGAAAAAAATTACACTATACTTTGAGTGCAACACCTACCTAACTGATGGATAGAATAAAGTCCCACCCTAATTTGTTTTAAATTTGGATGTATGTAAAAATTTGGGAAGAAAAGATATACTTCTGTTTCATTGTGACTTTAAACTGGGATAGGAAAAATATTATAACATTTAAAGGGATAGTTCACCCAAAAAATGAAAATTCTGTCATTAATTACTCATTACCATCATGTCGTTCCAAACCTGTAAGACCTTTCGTTCATCTTTGGAACACAAACACAAATTACCTTCATTTTACGAAGCTACAAGAACAGTTTTTATGAGCCAAAAAAAACAAAAAAAAGACTTTATTCAACAATTTATTCTCCTCCGTATTAGTCTTCGACGGGCATTTACGAAAGTACCACAATGACTGTCACAGAAGAGAAGGAATTTGTTTAATAAAGTCATTATTTTTGCTTTCTTTGCACACAAAGTATTCTCATAGTATGGTGAAACCACTGATGTCACATGGACTCTTTTAATGCTGTCCCTACTACCTGTCAGTTGCTTTCCTGTTTATGCAGGGTCAGAAAGCTCTCGGATTTCATCAAAAATATCTTAATTTGTGTTTCGAAGTTAAACATAGGTCCTACGGGTTTGGAACGAGGCTAAGTAATTAATGACAGAATTTTCTTTTTTGGGTAAACTATCACTTTAACATGAATTATTTTAACATAAGAAAATGACATACTTGACTTACTTTACTATAACTGAAGGCTGTAATGGTGTGTGTTGGTGTAACCCTGCAGAACCACCACATATGAGGACGTCCACCTCATCAACTAGTGAAGTCATGGGACATGATGTCTGAAGACAAAACCTCCCTCTTCTGGTCACACTGTGGTACTGCAACAGAAAGAAAGCCAGTGGTGATGTGAGGAAAACTCCAGACAAAAAACCCAAGAAGTCAAAGCCGCTTCACTTAAGTGGACCTTAAGTGGAGAAAATCATATTCAATTTTTACAGAAGAACTGCTCCAGTTAGAGAAGATTGAAGTTTTACCTCAGCTTGTTGCTAGTTTTAACTTAATTCTGGAGGTTGCTAAAGGCAGCCAAGTACACTCTTAGTCTATTCTGATAAAAACACTCAGAAGGTTTGAATTGAGACAATATTAGATAACAAACTGTACAGTATGTACAGTACTCATTCCCTAAAGGTTGATCCCACGTGTTTGTTCGGTGCACGTGCTGTGCTGTGCAAATGGGTCATCAGTCGCCAATACTGAGAGACATAGTGGTCAGTGATTCATAACTATTGCAGTGCTTTCTGTTGTCTCTGAGTAACATCTAGTCTTGTGTAATGTCTGCATCAGAAGGAGACTGGCAGGCCTAAGTGTTTAGCATATGTAAACCTCTGTGAGACAGAGATCATGTGATTTAAACATCACTCCTATTTAGCACTTAGAGCAAAAACGGCACTCCCCGGTGTCTTAATATCATCTCCACTTATTCATAACAAAAATACATGCTCTGCTAGTATGAATTCACAGAGAAACTTAGCCCTAACACTTCCCTGATGTATAGAGCTGGTTGTATTTTGGAATGTAATACCTCATTGTTAAATAGGATGACTTCGGTTGCTTTTTTTTGTATTTTAATGAGCTTTTCACCAGTAATGACACCTCCATGGTTTTATTCCAAACTGATTCATTGTTTTATATGAAAACGGAATCAAATGCATACGGTAACGTGAAATCTAATTTCATAAATTCTGTTAGACAGCAAGCCTTAACCTTGATGATCTAGTGTTTTATAGAGAAGTACACACTTTTATGGCCAGCCTTCATCGGATTTGTTTTAAAACAGAGGCCTTCAAGAACGCTATTATAAGATTACTGGCGAGGGCACAGTGTTCTGTTACCATGGTGACATATTAGAACAATAGAACTCATCAAAAATGCTTGACCCTTGTGTGACTCTCACTTCAGAGCACAAATAAGCCTAATTTTAGCTTTTCCATTATACTTGACTGATAAGAGAAGGAAGTATAAATATTTAAATTTTGGGGACTGTGCAACTCAAGTACACAATAAGTGGGACCAATCATATTATTCTGATGTCAGCTAACTGCTTTTTGGTCATATTACATGATTTGATTTTCCTTGTAATGCTTCTGTATTGTTTTAATGTGTAATTGAATCATGTTGTAGTGTAGTGGTTTATTTATATCGTGTTGGCTCTGTTGCCTTTCTGTTTTAAATGAATTTAAAGCGCACAATCTGCAACCAGACCACACTTTCTATTACTAACATGTAAAAGTCACAGCAAATGTTGTCAGATGATACCTGAAATATGTTATATTTAATTTTAGCCTAATAATTAAGTGTTTTTTATGTTTTGTAATGAACAACTTGTGCAAATAATTTTGCTAGCAAAGGCAGCACAGACAGCATTATAGATAAAAATGATGTAGAGGAATCTATTGTCTTTCAAACTGGAGGATTTTTCAATTCTTGATTTTCTTTTATTTGTTTTAAACACTTGTGTAAGTGTCCTTGTACGTTTTTCCAAACGTTGATCTTGACAGGATCATGTTTTTTTTTTTTTATGTTCATGTTCAACAGTTATGTTTTCATGTTCAATACAGAGATTTTCTAAAGTCTGTTTAATATAGACACAGTCTTTTCCTTGTCCTGTTGTTGTTTCACATTAGCTTGAATTCGAAAACACACTTTTGAACACTGTATTGACCACCTATCCACCTTATTTTTGCCGTAAGAGCGGGCGCGGCCATTTGCATATTTTTATGAGTCTGACTTCCGGTCTCATCGGCGTCCAGCTAGTTGTTCAGGCATACGAAACAACTCGTTTTAATGCTTGATATTGCAAATTGTTATGTCCTAACATATTATTTTAATGTATTATCTTAATTATGAGCACAGTGGTTTGTAGTTCAAACAGTTTTACGTTTACTGCACTTTGTTGTTATTCTCGTTAATTCCCGAAAGCGGCTAATAAACCGGAAACCTCGCCCAGAAGAATAAGTACATGTACTCATTTTCTTGCTATACCATATGACCACTAGGTGGTACAAAGCGAGCATTTATCACAAATCCGAACCGCTTAAAATTTAAGGTTGTGTCTGGCACCTAAAATATGAAAGTTGCTTAAAAATATTTATCCAAGATTCCTGGAAGAGCAGAGTTTGTAGGCATGTTTGAATAGCTGGTCTAAGCAGGTGCACTAACCATTGCACTAGCCAATGTACATTGTTTGAATTGGCTATCTGAAACCACAGAAAGAGATTACACACACTGTTCAAACAGAGCAAACCCCCCTCAGATGTTGATCTCAGACCTGTGGCCATTCTATAAAGGCTTTTGCTTTCCTATTCTCAAGCTGCGGTGGGAGTCTGAATATGAGCCACACCCAGCAATTCAAACAGAATGAGTTTAACAGGAAGAGATTTCATTAAACCACCTCAGTAAGTCCATTGTGATAATATGCAGACAGGTTTTACAGCAGTAAAACAAGAAGAATAATTCTATATTCTATAATAGTTCTTTGATGCCCAAATGGGCTCAGATTCTCACAATATCGTACTTATATTTTAAGTTAATCTTATTGTAGGGGTGAGGATAGCAAATGGCAGACTTAAAATAGTAAAGAGGACCAGTATTAATGGTGTTAAATGAGATTCACATTTGCATATTAAAAACAAAGCTGAACTAGACAAGAAGAGCACTGTAGTATAGAACAGTGCACAGCTGTAGGCCTGCGAGAATCACATACTTGTGATGGGGTAGAGACTGAACTGTTTCTTCTTTTTAAAAGTTTTCTATGTTTCTCTTATGTATGTAAAGAAAATGAAATGTTGCTTGTCCATCAGTGACTGATTTTTCTCTGTCTGAATGCTACTTTTAGTCCATGAATGCACTTACACTACCAGTCAAAAGTTTTTGAACAGTAAGTTTTTAAATGTTTTTTAAAGAAGTCTCTTCTGCTCACCAAGTCTGCATTTATTTGATCCAAAGTACAGCAAAAACAGTAAAAATGTTGAAATATTTTTACTATTTAAATAACTGATATTTATTTGAATATATTTTAAAATAAAATTTATTCCTGTGATTTCAAAGCTGAATTTTTAGCATCATTACTCCAATCACATGATCCTTCAGAAATCATTCTAATAGCCTGATTTGCTGCTCAAAAAACATTTATTATGTATTATGTATATATATTATGTTGAAAACAACAGAGTAGTTTTTTTTTTTTAGGTTTCTTTGATGAATACAAAGTTCAGAACAACAGCATTTAGCTGAAAAATAAATCTTCTGTAATATTATAAATGTCTTTATAATCACTTTTAATCAATTTAAAGCATCCTTGCTTAATAAAAGTATTTTATCATTTATTTTCCAAAAAAAAAAAAATAAATAAATACTGAATCCAAGCTTTTAAATGCTATAATGTTACAAAAGCTTTTTATTTCAGATAAATGCTGATCTTTGGATCTTTCTATTTCTCAAAGAATCCTGAAAAAAGTACTCAACTGTTTTAAATATTGATGATAAAAAGTTTCTTGAACAGCACATCAGCATATTAGAATGATTTCATGTAATCATGGTAATTAGGTAATTATGCTGAAAATTCAGCTTTGAAATCACATGGATACAGTACATTTTAAAATATATTCAAATAGAAAGCAATTATTTTAAATAGTAAAAAATATTTCAAAATTATATGATTTTTGTTGTACTTCAAATCAAATAAATGCAGGCTTGGTGAGCAGAAGAGACTTCTTTAAAAAAAAACATTAAAAATCTTACTGTTCAAAATGTTTTGACAGCTTTTTGCAGGGAATTTAATCATCACTCTTTCTCCCTTCTGCTTTAAAAAAAATAATGAAAATTTCATCACACTTGCACAAAGATTAGAGCAAAAACAATCAATATTCCTTTTGTCTGATAGCTGATAATTAACCCTTAATGTTTTATGTCATTTTCATGGAAGATACAACCTATAAAAATGTAAATAAAGCATTTTTAGTCCTAGCTGTATTGGAAAATATTAATACATTAACATTGTTTTTATTTTTATATTCCTGCCTGTTAAATTGTTAACTCCAGTGTTGAGTTTGTAGTCTTCAGTCATGCATGTTTTTCAAACACATGATGGAGATACAGCGTGCTGGATGCTAGAAGGGCGGGGCCATAGTTTGTAAAGTGACATCACTGCCCTTTTGAAGTGAATTTCGGTACTTGACCCCATTGGATGAAAACTGAGAGTCCGATGAGCATTTTGGTGGCTTGATCCTTTTTTGTTTCTGAATTGCCACGGTAGGATTTGGTCAACTTCCTTCACACTGGTTTCAGCTCACGGTGAATCGCGAGAGTGAAGCAGTGGGTTGAAATAAAGGGCTTTTTTGCATGTTTGTATACTTTAAGCGATTTGCACAAGAAACCACACGCCTCCCGTATCACCTTGTCGCCGGTGTGAAGTCGCGGATTGTCCGCTTTTCCAGACTGAAGCGGAGGAGTCGAAAGCGGGCGCTTTTAAAATCATCTGAAGGTAAATGAATGACATTTTGGAGCGTGTTTACTTTGCTTATCTTTCAACCTGTTTGCCTGCTGGTTCAAATTTTCTGTTACAATCAACTTGGTTACGTTCTGTTCCCGTTCTGAATATTTTCTGGAATCAGGTTTGGTTTCGTTCCGATTTTGCATGTTTGGGTTGGGCTGGGCTTTTAAAGGATGCATCGATTTATACACACATGGTATGAACTGAACAGCGGCCTGTGCTCCGTTTGTAACATCGATTCTTTTTTAAATATACGTTTGCGTTTAATCACAACGCATGAAAGGCATTGTAATTAATGAAGTGACTCGTGTGTCTACTGTGGTTACATGTAGCGAATCGTCTTCGGATTAAACGAATGCCGTTAAATAAATCGTATTTTCTAATGCAAATATAAATGCGTCGATTATTTAACTGTCTTGAAAACAAACAAAGATATAGGGTCCGCTTAAAATGTGAAGTGCAGTGCTTGATAATTACAGAATTTGATGTTGAGGAATTCAAATCCATTTGACTCGAAACGCGCACGGATAGCATCGCTTCACTTGACAAACGAATCTAGTGCACACGCCAGTCCACATAGCTGTCCCGTGTGTTATTCTGACCCGACTCGCCTCTTTTTACCCGAGTAAACTACTAAACCTCAGAGAAAATCGATAGTGTAAGTGGACTATCATGGATTGACGTCGTTTGATATGGATATGGTGCTGTCTATGCTACTTCTTGCAGCTCGTCTGGCCGCAGCCTCGTTTTGACTGGAAATTATCGTTTGAATCGCGTTGATGTCATGCTGTGTTATCACCCTGCCCTTGTAACGCCAGCAGGTCTGTAGATAACAGCGTGTCTCTCATCACACCCTGTCTCTGTGTACATTCTAGAATTCAGTTCGAGAAGTTCACGACCGCTTTTAACGCTAATGGCCCGGATATTTACGCGGCCTGAGGGAACTGTTGCCAATTCACTAGCATTTCTTTCACGGGGGTCGTTTTTTGGACACTGTTGATTTGAAGATGCATTCATTAATTTCTTTGTCAATTAAAAGCGTTTGGACACAGAGGTGGGCTGAGAAATATTAAAATGATACGTGACATGTCAATCTTATAGCTTTAATTCTACCTAGAGCGGGTCGCCTTTCATGGGCGTGGCCATATTGAAATCACGTGACCAGCTGTATCATAAAATTAACTAGTTACTGTTTTTTAACAGTACTGTTATGTTCACTTTGTATAGTGATTTTAGTATATACTCAAAATGTAAACTTGTAAGTACTTCTAAACGAACCAAGTTAAAGGATAGAGGGTTTGCACTTGCGCCACAGTTTGGTCAGTTATTCAGATGCACGGCCATATTGGTGATACTCGGATGTAAACAACAGCATGGACTGCGCGGTTAATGTACTACTGAATGTTGTTCTGCTAATTTATGCTGTCTAAACCACTGAAAATATGTGTGTAAGCTTCTAAATCATATAGAGAAAGACTTAGTAAGCAGGAGAGGGTGCAATATTTTGACAAACTAAAGTTAATAGGTGATAAAGATATGTACAAGCAGTATTAAGATATTAGCCTAATATTTCATCTACTTGACTGGAAATGATAACAACAAACATAAATGTTGTCAAGATTCTTGCCCTGGAAATCCTGGTTCAGTTTGGGCAACCATAAATGCCATTTGTTCCTCAGTTTTTTTGCACTCTTCTCCTTGATTTGTTATAACTTTTGGCAGTCTTTGGCAGCCCAAAACATGACAATAATTGATCGTTTTCAGCAGCAATAATCAGCTAAATATGCAAGTTTTGTTCAGTTCGCGTTGAAGACGCGTCATAAAAACACTCCATTAGTTTACTTTCAGAATAAAAATTTCCTGATAATGTACTAACTTCCATCACCCAAAATGTTCATATCTTTCTCTTTTCAGTCGAAAATAAATTAAGCTTTTTCGGGAAAGCTTTTCAGGATTTTTCTCCATATAGTGGACTTCAATGGGAGTCAATGGTTTGAAGGTCCAAACTGCAGTTTCAGTGCAACTTCAAAGGGCTCTACGTGATCCCAGCCAAGGAATCAGGGTCTTATCTGGTGAAACTATAGGTCATTTACTAAATTTTACATTACGTAGTTACATTGGAAAGGACACACGTGATGTAGGCGTAAGTATCAACCCAGTGTGTAGAGCCCCTTAAAAACCACTGGTATTGTTACATCAAATAAAAGCCAGCTAAACAAAAACTTAGTAAGCTCAATTTAAGTCATTTGCAAGAGATCAAATTCTTTGCAGGCTAATTTTAAAACAACCTTATTGATGTCATATAATGCCATATTAAATCCACTATGATGTCTTGCTAAGACCATAATGGTCTATTGTGTCCTCCCAGTTGTCTCAGGAATTCGTCATCCACTTTGTAATGCCAGCTGCTGTAATGGTTCCCCCCCAAAAACCTGATTGACTTGACTGAACAGTCCAGAACTAAAACCAATTTGATGCTAGAATTGTAGAACAAAGAACAAATGAAAACAGAGCCCGTTTGTGCTAAGATTTATGATAGCCCCTATCTGTTTAGACGTGTGCCTGAGTTCAGGTCGGTCAGAATGGAGCTGAACAGGGCAGCTGCTGTCATTAGTTGTTTTAGCCACACTCCTCAATGAAGGACTCCTGGCACTAACAGCTTTGTTTAAACAGGACACCCACACCAGTCTCTCTTGCTGCTTGGCTAGATTTGGTTTAGCATTATGTAGCTATCGATTGTGCTTTCTATTGCATCTTATGAGCTAAAGATTTCATCACTTGTTAAGTCATCTTGTGCTGGAGCCAATACAGGTTTTGTCATTGTGGTTTTGTGTTTTAGGTTCGCTGATCCCTCTCAAGTCTGTGGTTGGTGTTTTTCAGCCATTTTTCCACACATCAGTTTTTTTTTTGCTGAGTTAAGGTGTGGTCGAATTAGCAAAATTTCGGCTAATTGTCGCAGACGAAATCCAGTTATTTCAGTAGGAATCCACCTACTCCACCCACCATGTTTTAAAGGGATAGTTTACCCAAAAATGAAAATTCTGTCATTTACTCACCTCATGTTATTCCAAACCTCTCTTCCGTTGAGCACAAAAGAAGATATTTTGAAGAATGTTGGTAACCAGACAATGCTATGGAAGTTGATATCTACTGTCATCCTTTTGGTTGCCACCATTCTTTAAAATATCTTCTTTTATGTTTAACAGAAGAAAGAAACTTATACAGTTTTGGAACAACGTCATCGTGAGTAAATAAATGATGACAGAATTTTCATCTGTGGGTGAATTATCCCAGCATTCATCATGTTGATCTTCATGAATTATTCACTTCATTTAATAAAGGGCTGTGCTAAAGGGTGTTTGTATTCATATCTGTTGATGTCCTGGCCAATGCAGCAGTCACAGATTGTACCATTTAGCAGGTTTTGAGATGTCTGGCTGGCTACAGCTTAGTCGTGACCTCACAGTGGGGTGGTTGAGTTGAACAAGCAGATGCCCAGCAAGGAAGGCGCCCCAATTTTCTGTAGCGGATTAATGAAATAAATCATGTTAAATCAGTTTGCTTATGCATCAATCCACTGCCTTACGAATATTCCTAAATTTAACCATAATATTTTAATTAATAGAGTTCACATTTGATAATACAAACTGAATTGGCTCCAGTTGCAGTAATGTGAATTCCAGACTTTCGTCTGATCGTGATACTCGTCTGTTTCCTATGAAACCGCTTCCTGAGTTTTTACCATCGGGATAATCTGCTCAGCACTTGACGTCAGTTTTGCATTTGGAAAGAACATTTTGAAATGCCACGTTATTATTTTAAATCTCTTTCGGTGGTTTTATAACCTCGTAATCTGCTAAAACACTGGCACTGACAAAAGAGCTTTTAACCGTCAGCAAACTAGTGCTAGATAACTTGGCAGAGAGTTTGTTTGTGTGTGTTTTTAGATGGAGCTGATGTCCTGTTTTAATCCTCTTGGGCTCCGTCCCTATCCATCTCAGCGTCCTGCTGCGTGTCCAGTATGCAAACTACACCCAAACCATCATGCCACTGTTTGCCATCTGTTCTTTCTCTCCTTCTCTCTCTCATAACTACCTCCATCTTCTATGACACTAATCTTTTTTGTCTGTTTGTCTTGAACATGTGAGACGGTTGCAGCTTTTGCTTTAGTCCAAGGTTTCCCTGTCTTCAGTAAGATGTGAGTTTCTTCGAAAGTCATTTTACAGCACTTTTACTTTTGTCCTGTGCCATTTTGCTGCCTGTTTTTTGTCCAGTATCTTTCATGGTGTTTTGGCAGCTCCCTTCTAGCTGTGCCCAGCCCCCGTCAGCATGGTGGGCCGTACACAATGGGGAATGTCCTCTCTTAATCCTTACATTACGCATTGCAAAATCAAACCCTGCTGGGTCATTAAGCCCCATTCACACCCTATACTGAGACAACGCACACAACTCACTCGTCTAGAGATAATCCTGCTGGGTGAGAGGGAGCGGGGTCGTTGCGTTTCTTCCTGTTTATCTGGATCGTTACTACCGTTTCACACTCTCAGGGTTGTCCGACACTTCAGCTTGACCCCACACACAATACTGACCCATTATCCTTCCCTACACCCATCTAGTAACCATTCACCAATGCAAATGAAACTACTAAAGGTGCTGTTAAGTTCTTTTTCGTTCTTTGCTTAGGGGCAAAAAGTACCTGGAGTCTTAGTTTAGACAAATATGTAAAAATGTCCTCTAAATGAACTTTGTTTTGGCCTAATTTTGTTCGAAATGACATCATACCAGTTCGTTCTTCGATTTTCCTTAAAGTATGTTTAGGGGCATTAGTAGAATAGTTCACCCAAAATTGAAAATGCTATTAATTTATTCACCCTCAGGCTGTCTTTTTCTTCAGTAGAACAGTAAAGATGATTTTCAGGTGAAACTGTGGTTATTGGCGATTCATAAAATTGTAGTCAAAGGGTACCATCACTTTGAGAGTTAAAAAAGAAATTCAGGCAACACAAAAATAATACCAGTGGCACTTGACAATATATTACGACGGCATTTTAGTCCCACGTTAAAAAAAAAAAATCTGTAATTAAATTGTAATATTTCAAGAATACAGTCAAAATAAAGTCGAAATGTTTCGTGATTAAAGTTCTAATATTTTGAGAGAATATTGTAGCCTATTGTGCATGCAAATGGCCCGGATTGAGAGCACCAGGAGATATTACAAAGTCTTTCGAAGTACAGCTTTTAAAATATGTCAGTTTTAGCGAAATATGAACAATATGTCTATTACAATCTGTTTTTCATGCTCTTTAATGTAGTTGACAGATCGCTGTATTTGCCTCAGTTTAAGTGGCATGTGAATCAGTCATCTTTCCGATTACAGTGACGCATTCGTTTCTTTAAATTAGGCTATACTTAGGCTATACTGCCCCCCCTCCCATTTCTTCTGATTTCTTCCTTCACAATTATATTGTGCTATAAACTTAAAATAAAGAGGAAAGACACATTTATAATTTGTATTTTGCGATAAAACTGACAAAATTTGAAAGCTGAGCTGTGTTAGGCCTGTATTAAAAGCAACAAAGCACAAAATTATGGTGATTACTTGGTGGCTCTGGCGCTACAAATAATGAACAGAAGACGTTAAATATTATTTCCAATCATTTACTGTACAATACCATGAATAAAACGGCTTGTGAATTGTCACTTATATACCTCAGAAAAGACAACAAAATAACATATTTTAATGAGTTGGAGTCCACTTTAACCTTTGGAACATTTTATTGATGTTTTTAATTAAATACATGTGAGGAATGAAAGGTTGGACGCCACAGGCGTTTTTGCGGAGTAGGTGGTGAAATTGTCATAAAGAAAACAGTATAATTTAATGAAACTAATGTCTCGCTGTAAACGAAAAGACGAATGATTCCCATAAATACAGCAATCTGTCCCGCCACATTAAAGGGCATGAAAACCACATTATTGCAAGACACACTAACTTTGTTTTATATTAAAAGTGCCAAAAGCACAAAGCTTTTATTGGGTGGTTTGCGCACTACAAATAGGCCTAATGAATGCAATCGAAGACGTGAATTATTATTTCCATGCATATTGCCCCGCGAGTAAAACACATGGTATGGTTTCTGCTAATAGTCTCACACATATTCAAACAAGTTCCGGTGACCTGGCAATTTCTCCCGGTGCTCCCAATCTGGGCCATTTACGTGTGAAGGCTATACTCTCAAAATATTATAACGATTTAATTCTCATAATTTCGGCTTTATTCTTAAAACATTTTGACTTCTTGAAACATTGCAACTTTATTCTCGTAATTTCGACTTTATCTCAAAAGATTACAACAATCTTGATTTTTTTTGTTTTGTTTTGTTTTGTTTTGTTTTTGTTTTTTTTTTAAATAACGTGCCACTAAACCGCTGTTGTAATATATCGAGGTCTTATGAAGCAAAATAATCAGTCTGTGCAAGAAACTGAACTTTTATTTACAACATTAATCCAGAGTCTCAGGCGAACGGGGAAGTCTGATTCTTTTTAGTCTCAGCCTCAGACATCACACCCACAGACTGAACGCTGATGCGTATCACACACACAACTGGTAACACTTCAGGAGTTTTAAAGTTATCTGACTGGTTGAATTATACAGGATTTTCGGGAGACTGTGTCATGTTCTTTAATGTTCCGCCTGGAAACAAAGATGGTGTGACGATGAACCCCTCTCACGAAAGAAGAAATCCATTGTCAGGATTAACTAAACACTGGATTTTCAAAAGTATGTGAAATATTTAAAATATTTAAAGTTCACGGCATGGAATCTTTAACATATGTCCAAGTGTTTTACTGGACATTTCTGCACCCTAAACATGTCGTGGCACAAAACAAAATGCGACTGGTTGCTTTACCTGTCAGTGATATGGTGTCTTGGGCAGACCTTGGCCATTCAAAGTGGTCAAGGTTCCCAGACCTTCTGCCGTCAGTCTGAATGTTTGGCTACGTGAGACTAGATTCTTTTCTGTGAACTGGAACTTTCAGACAGTTCAATTCAAATCGATTCGCCAGTTTATTTACATAAATCACTAATAATCAGTAATGAAACCTATATGAATAAACATAATTGACTCGTCTAAATCAACTCGCCTTTTTATATAAACCATAATAATGTTCAGTTTCTTGCACAGACCAATCGTTTCGCTTCATAATATATCTTTAGGAGCCAGGGGTATTAAATTTGTTTTCCTTGATGTGCTTTTTTTTTATTCTCAAAAATGGGACGCTGCTGTCTTGCATTTTATGAATCAAAGGACTATAGTTTCAGTTTCAGCTAAAAATCTTCTTTCTGTTCTGCTGAAGAAAACGTCACCTACATCTTGGATGGCTCGAGGGTGGGTAGATTAGCAGCAAATTTTCAGTTTTGAATGAACTGTCCCTTTATGGTGATCTGTTGCTTTAGATTGACCAAGATAAGAAATGAAACCTCCTAATAGAACTACTGTGAACTGGGGAGAAAATGTACTAAAAGTGTTGATTTCTACAATCTCTATATGGTAGAATTATGCCTCTGTAGGTGGTTTTATATGATAGTGAGTCAAAAAGATGACTCACACCTACCGCTGGGAACTGTTTTATTAGCTTGAGCATATGAAAGAATTTCCCCTCTCCTGTGAGAAGCCTATTTTCACTCTCACTGTTGTGGGTGTATATGAATGTTGCGACTTCCCGTCTCTTGTCCGTTTTAAGGAATGTGGTGTGCTCATAAACATGCCGAGATGTTACTCGGGGAGAAAGATGGGAATCTGGGTTTTGGAGCACTACCCAGCATGTTACATTTTGTTCTGAATGTAACTGATATGCAGGCAAAGACAGAATGTGTCTTTTTTCTGTGGTGGTTTTGGAAAATTCTCCACACTGGATTTAAACATTGTAAAATGTTTTACAGTTCTGTTTGTTTTTTAAATGTTTTTGTTAATTTGATTATGCTTTAATCTGCTTACAGTCGTTTAGCACTGTTGCAAATTTTGTTTAAATCCATTCTGGAGTTTTTCCTTCAGTGTTAACCCTGAAAATGTTTGGCCTGGTTATTCCTGGCTGTTGTTTTCTATATGGGAAGAGTGAAAGTAAAAAGTGAACACCCACAGGCTGATACCCATGCAAATTTCAGCGGTTGGTTTCAAGTGTGCAAAAGTGCTGAACACTGAATCATCAACTTGAGAAGATGATTTATGTAAGCATAGACTTGATTTCAGGTGATGCTTTGAATTGTATTTATTCCAAATACTTTTTGTAATTTGCCATTATATTTCATTTGCGTATTTCCTTGTACAGTCTAAAAGCTTACAAGGATAGTTCACCCAAAAATGAAAAATACCCCATGATTTACTCACCCTCAAACCATCCTAGGTGTATATGACTTTGTTCTTTTAGACGAATACAGTCAGAGTTATATTTAAAAATGTCCTGGCTCTTCCAAGCTTTATAACAGCAGTGAATGGGTGTTGAGATTTTAAAGTCCAATAAAGTGCATCCATCCATCATAAGAAGTCCTCCACACAGCTCGAAATATAAACCATTATTTTTTTAACTGTCGTACATGCATTCACGAGAGTTGGACGTAGGCGTAGCATAAGCTCTGGTGCGAAACGAAAGGAAGTGTCTCCTCTTGGCTTGTTTTATTTTTTCCCAAATTCCGTTTTATTTTTTTTCCAAAACTCCTTTTATATGGTAAAATTAAATTTTATTAATCAAAGAGCGTGTCTAATTAATTAAAATGATGAAAGTTATACAATTTCACATCAATTTAATAAAGCGACATGTTTAGGGCTCTATAAAATGATTTATTTTTTCTCACCATATGTTTTATTGTTATCAAATTCTGTGTTTTAGCATATCTAATTATTTGAATGCATACTTAATTTATTCAAATTTATTCTT
>JAHKKF010514113.1:13720-41047 GCA_019740295.1 Labeo calbasu | reverse complement strand
CCTCAGAAATTCTGTATTGTGTATTTAAAATGTTCTGGTTGTCAAATGAAGGCATTAAACATTAATTTCATTTATCTTTTAATTATTGAAAATTAAGCAAGCTGCTTTTTTTTGGCGAACAAAAGGGGAATTTACTATTAAAATTAAAACATGGAAGAAATGGTGTGTGATTATACGCTAAAAAATAAAGTTTGTTTCATGTTAGTAATAGTAGTAATATATGTCTGGCACAATGTTTTCAAGTTTTCAAGTTCAGTGTGTTTGATATAACACTAGTTTTCCTACAATGGAACTATCAAATGCTCATGAAGTGACTCTCAGCAGATTATTCATGTATTTATGTTCTCATTTAGTGAGACGACAGACGCTGAAATCACCGCAAGCGTCACACGCGCTTCAGTGTGTGTAGTAAACAAAACGGCTCATCTGCTCCATTCATTAAAACAGAGACACGCAGAAAATGCAGGATTCACATTTAAATGGTATTTTTGCAGCGTAATATTTACAGATACTACTTTTGATTAATTCATTCAAACTTTGACAAATTCCGTGATGTTCTGCATTATTCAGTAATTTCCGTTTTTATGACTGGATTCCGCGATTCCATCCACTTTTTCCATATCGCAGAAATCATAGGGCCCTAATCAGTTTGCTTCAGGAGCCTTTATTAACCCATCGGAGTCTTGTGGAGTTTTATGATGGATGGATGCATTTCATTGGATTTCAAAATCTTAACACCCATTCACTGCCATTATAAAGCTTGAAAGAGCCAGGAAATTTTTAATATAACTCCGATTGTATTCGTCTGAAAGAAGAAAGTTATATACAACTAGCGTAGCTTGAGGCTGAGTAAATCATGGGGTAATTTTCATTTTTGGGTGAACTATCCCTTTAAACAATGGCTTTATGCACATTACAGCATTTTAATCTTTAGTGAGAGTGGTCTCATGGAGTCGTTGTAGGAGTCAGATGAATAATTGACTGTAATGTGAAGGGAGTAAAAGAGAGGGAATAGGAGGGTTGTGTTGCTGCGCGCTTTCAATGTTTTCATGTGTTGATCCTTTGGAGTATGTGTGCCAGTAGTAGAGTTGTGGGAGCACTGCCTTGTATGGGCAGAGTGCATGTCGAGTATGTGTTTGTGTTATTTCTGAGCGTTTTTTTTTTTTTTTTTTTAATCTTGCTGGTGAAATCTGTTTTGGTATTCTTAAACTATCCTAAGTATTTTTCTGCTGTTGTTGTAGTTAAGGTTACAAATGATAACTTTCATGTAAAATTAGAAGTTATAGCCAGTCGATTGGAATATGGCATATTTGATAAACAAAGGCCTGCTACTGGGTCTTATTACAAGAATGCAGGATGTGGCCAACTACAGCTGCATGGAAATAGCTGCATGTCTGTCTGTGACAGCTGGTTATGGCTCGGCCCTGAGGAACTAGAGGCCCTGTGGAAGAATTTGGGTTTGTAAGGCCTCCTTATTTGTTCCTTTTAGTTTCTCTCAGAAAGGTCCTCTCGAAACTGAACCTAGAATGTGGCATTTGCTTTGAACCCGTGTGTGTGACGCTGGCTGTCACCTGCAGATGTTTCTGAAGTGCTTAGTTGGAAGCCGTCACAACACAGTCCATCAAGCTACTACAGTGCGTAAAACATGACGGATACCCTTTGTTAAGGACATCCCCATGTGGAAAGCAGCTTTATAAAGGTTTTATTTTAGATTTGATAAGTCCAGGGGTTTATTATGAGGTTAGGTTTAGGATTAGGAAAGCGCACGTTTGTTTTAAAATGTCCTTGTGGCACCTTTATAATCCTCTGCCTATACATGTAAATTCCCTAATCCAAACAAATGATGGATTATGATATTGGACAAGATTGGGATGAGATTTAATGATGGCTACCTGATGGTGGAGAGGCAGAAAGGGTTCCTGCTTTCATTGAAATTGAAAAAAAAAAATGTGTTAAAGTAATGGAAACTTTAACAGTGAATATACGTCAGTATAAGCGGTTTCATTTGAGTCAGTTCTTTTTTTTTTTTAAATAAATTCGGTAAATTGGTTCATGCATCTGTCTGTAATTCATTAGCCGATTAGTTTGAATCAAAATGGTGAACAACTGGAAAGGCCATGAAAAAAATCATGGAAATTTGTTGGTGGAAAAGTTATCTACACTCTTTACAATAAAGGTTCTTTATTGGCATCTGTGGTTCCATAAAGAACCTCTGACATTCATGGAACCTTTCCATTCCACAAAAGATTGTTGATACTAATAAAAAAATGTTCTTCACACTAAAAATAAATGGTTCTTTTATGGCACCACTGCAAAAACCCCTTTAAGAAACCTTTTAATTTTTAAGAGTGTGGACAGCTTTGGTTTGGATGATAAAGCAGGTTTTTTCATGAGCACCTGAGTGTTCCCACAAGTGGTTTTTCTGTTAGATTTCCCTGGAAGGGGTCTGTTTTATTATTTGAAGTGAGTGAAATAGAGATTCGTGTGTGTGTGACGTAATCTCCAGTGCTTTTTGATTAAGCTGTTTGCATTAGAAGGCTTTAACCTTTTCCGCTGTTATTGTGAACACTCACAACTGCTTCATCCAGTCAAACAAGGACACACACAATAACCTACCCTACCGCTTCATAGACACAATCATTAAAGAGTATCTTATTCTTTCTTACCCTCCTCTTACTGTTTTGTTAGTTTGTTCTTATACTTTTCTCTTTTCCCCTGGGTTCTCTTTTATGTGGTCATAGTAAACTGAAATGACAAATAAGACCATTTTTTCATTGTTTAAAAGAAACTAAATGTAAACTGAAATAAAATGCAGCATTTTGCTTTGGCTAGTTGCAAAGGCAGTTTCTCTTTCATTTAGTTCAACTTGATCTACTAAAATAAACTTAAGTAAAATTAATAGAAGTAATATAGACATATATTAAATTACAAAAATGCCACTATAAAATTACTAAAACTTTAACCAAAATTAAATTGAAAACTGAAAATATGAGAACAAAAACTTTTCCAAAATATTAGTAGAAATATATAATGATACTAAAATAATACCAGGTGCATTTCCATTACAGATTTGCACCAAACTTTGGTGATATTTTATAAATGTCGATTAAAAAAACCATTGCAAAATAACAGCGTTTTTATTAACCGATTTTATGCGACTAATTATTATTTTTTTTTCCCTTCTGATAATTCATGGCAACTGATGATGGTAGATTTATGTATGTCGCATTCACCGCGCTAGCCATTGTTTTTAATCGAAGGAGATGTAGACATATATCTTTAACAAAGCAGTGCGGAGAGCCGCTTCTGAAATGTGCCGCTGCACAGGTGGTATAAACACAAGTATTGACTAGAGTGGCCGCGTCAGAGTCATAATACCCTCGGACATGTGCAGTGCAAATAAGGGGTTATCTAAGCGTTAATGGCAAGGAAAGCCCCTTATACTTAAGTGCAACCATGTATGAAGTGTTTCTTGGAGGTTATAGTACATTAAAAAAGTGAGCTGTAAGTACGAAAGAAAAAAAAAACCTGTTTCCATTGCATTTCTGTGAAATATTCCTTTTTCGATTTGCCTGAAAAACCATGTGAGCGTGTAAACTTTTTTGCGACATATGGGTTTTTGTGAAATTGACGTTTCCATTGAGCAATTTAAATTTGCGCAGTTTGAAGGGTAATAGAAAAAATGCAGCGACTGTTGCACACGTTCAGCCCTTTTCATGAAACACAAGCAGAACGAATTTTTGTGTAATTTGTTCGTAAAGCCATTTTGATGTAAGCTTGCGAATTTATGAAAATGTTTGTATTTTTGGTATGAAAGGAATGTACACCTGTTCCCTACCATGTGCAAATGGTGCGTAAAACGTTCCGTGTTCTTTTTGGCAAACTGTTGACACTAAATTTTGATGAGCTACAATAACAATATTTCACAAGTATATTTGCTATGTTTTTTTTTTTTGTTTGTTTGTTTCTTTTTGTTTTTTTTTCATAACTGTTAAACTTTGGGTAAAATGCAGCATCATCACTGTCACACTTTTTTTCATAACTGTTCAGTTTTGGGTAAAACGCTGAACTCCTCACTGTCACTTTTTACCCAGCCATCCAAAAAGGTGGGGACAAGAGGTTGCATTGGACTTTAACATTGTCCGTCATTTTGACAAACAGGGTCATAAAAAAATTCCGTCATAAACAATTATTACCCATCATTTTAATTTTCATATTTTAATTATAATAGCACATTTAATCACTTGTATTTTTGTTCACATTTTTATTTATGAACCTACAGGACAACAGCACCGTGTTTAAAAACAACAAAATACCCTAGGGCTGGGTTAAAAAAAAAAAAAAAAAGTTTTCTTGATTTTTAATAGATTCTCATTGTAATGAACTAATATCAATTCTTAAATCCCAATCGATCTTTTGGTCTATGCTGTTTTCAGTTGATGAACAGTACATAATGCGCTTCCCATCCAATAAATCGCAATAGGCTGAGCTCTGTGCTTTGTTACTTTTGATAGGAAACAAAGTCTCAGATTTCACATTCTGTCCATTTCATTAGGAAATTCAAGCAATGAATACCGTTTTGGCGCTCTTTAATGTGGCATAATAGATCATTGTAGCTTCTGGGTATTTGCCTGTGCGTAATCAAACACATAGCAAAAGACTTGTGACAGTTTCATTTTTGTTCTGGATCCAGTGCTCTGTTGCTACACTGCATCCAGAACAAAAATGAAACAGTCATGAAACTGGACATGTCAAATTGACGGACGGCCTTCAGATTTTTCAGGTTTTTTTTTTTTTTTTTTTTTCCTGTCAATGACGGACAATTTTCGGGCGGGACAAATACCACACTGACCTACCATCCTACTTGTACAACAATGGAGATGTTAATATTGCTGGTTACTTCATTTTTCTATTCGGTAATATTCTTCAAAATGTGATGCTAGTACTGTCGTGGATCATGGCAACCAAAGCGTCTCAGCTGGAAAAATGCTGTGCCACCAAAGGGTTCTTAAGCGCCACCATTGTTTTTTTTAACTGGCTAAAATGGTTTGGTGGACATGTTAATTGAATATTTATTGTTAGGCATATGGTCTATTAGTCTTTTTTGCAGTATACTCCAAACCTGAGATTGGAGTCCAGAATATTCCACTGCATTCTTGGACACGTAATTTACATAGTTGTAATTCATAGGTGAGGATTATGCTAATTGTGGATGAGTGTGCACACGCTCCCTGTTTACAAATGATTGGAACTGATTAACGTACAAGTTTAATTGTCTATTATGATGTTTACAAAGCATTTGTGAATCCGGAGGAGAGTTTTCGGGAAGGTCTGTTTTACATGCAAATTACGCCGAATTTACTCACATTTACGCAAGTTGCATGAATGAGGCCATTTGCTCTTGTGGAGAATGACTAATGGAGTGATATTTATGGGAAACAGTCTGAGCAGTGGATATAAAACAGCTGGACTCGTAATTGTAGATTCAACTTATTTTCTGAGGATCTGTGCTGTGCAAGTTTTATACTGAAACTTTGTCTTATGAATAAATTTGATTTTTTTTGTTGTTGTTGTTCAGATGTCCCCTTGTTAATCTTCACATCTCCTTGGAGACGCATCAGCAGGACTGCTGGGTAATTTTTGTCCTGTCGTGGGCAGAACGATGACCTCCCAATTTATCATCTTGGCCTCTAGGGTGACAAGTTTTTAGAACGCGTGTCATGCATCCTCTTTGTTTTCTGTCTCCTGAGGGACATTTCTGAGGGGCTATCGTCATTTTTATTCACAGTTTTGTGTTTGTTTTTGTCTTCTTGATTCTGTCACACATACTTGAGTCCACTCGTTTCTTGGATGGTGCCACATTAAAATTTGATTTCTCTGCTTGCCTTGTCATTGTTACTTCAGCCCATGATTTCCCCCTTTCTCTGTCTTTATTTGCTCTCTGGTTTAGTGGCTTGGACTTGTTGGAGAGCCAGAACAATAGCTCAGCTGCTAGGGCCATCTGTGTGGCTGCAGACAGGGAACGGATCTGATGGAGAGGAGGAGGGGAAGAAGAGTAGAAGAAAGAGGGGGGTTGTGGTTAAGGAGAACTGTTTAAGGGGGGAAGAGGATTCTGAATAAAGGAGTTTGGAGAAAGGACGGGGGTGAATGGGTTCACAGCCCCCCTCTCCACCACATTCAATCTTTATCCTTCTTTCTTCAAATCCCATGCCACAATCTTTTTGCTGACGAGGTTTTGCGTCAGTCCCTGTAGGAAAAAAAACGACTTGCGTAGTCCAGTGCTCCAGTGAAATGGTTATATTGAAAAACTTTTTCTTTTAGAGTTCTGCCAAATTTTGATTTGGGGTTATTAAGTTGCAGATTTGAATCTCTGTTCATGAGAAAGATGTACACTTGGACATGGTGATTCTTTTCTAATAATGCCATCTCTGTTTACACTTGGCAGACATAGGAAATTACTAGTTTGTATGAACAGATAGATGATGTCCAGATAATAGCATCATATTTCTGTAGAGCAGGTGGTGGTGAATGCTGTGTAAATGAGCCACGCGAATAAATAAAAACCATAAATCATCTTAATACTTTAATTCATGGAGCCTATTATTGAATTCAGACTAATGTCTTGGAGACCTACTCAAAATACTTACAAAACACTTTTCTGCAGCACTCTGCAGAAATGTTTTAGGGTTAGTTTACCCCAAAATTAAAATGGTCATTAATTGCTCGCCCTCATGTCGTTCCAAACCCCTAAGACCTTTGTTCCTCTTCAGAGCACAAATTAAGATATTTTTGATGAAATCTGAGAGCTTTCTGACTCTTCAGCAATGCAACTGACACGTTCAAGAATTTTCCTTTTTGGGTGAACTATCCATATACTTATTTAATTGAATCATACAGTTTGTGAATTCACAATAGTTTTATGCTTTATGATTTTAAATGGGTTTAATATATCATGCAGCCTTGGAAAACGGTCTAATAATACATTTCATATATTCTCGTCAGTGGAAAGCAACGCTTTCACTGTTTTGCTGGTTATTTGACAAATGCCTTATGGTTTTTGCAAGTAAAAACTATGAATTACTGTATAATTTACAAAGAAACCCATTTATATATGAGTATCAGCCTTTAATGGACAGGCATCTATAAAACTTGGTCAATACTCGTATTTAGTGCAGAGCGTCACACACACAAAGACAAAACATTGAGGTAAAACACTAAATGAATGCAATAAACGTGACCAAAATTTTCAGTTAAATATAATATATATGTATAACCGCCTGTATTATCATGGTGTGAAGTACAAAGTAAATTTAACAGGATACTCCATTCTAGACTCTAAACAAAGATGACCTGGACTTGTTATGTCGGATGTTCAACCTGGACTTGATCTTTTTGTATTTTGGTTCTTACATAATGTATCGTTTCCTGTATTTTCCAAGTTTCCCTTCATAGGGATGGTTCCCTTTAAAAACTGCTGCTTCCTCTTGCAGTGGAATGTTTTACTTTTAAACCGTCTTTCAGTTCCATGGTTACTTAGTTCTTTAATTCTGTTACACACAGCAAATCACTTCTCTGCCAAACTTGACTGTTGCTCTCCAACGGAGTTAAAATTAAGTTGCTTCAGGTGCATAGAGCCAAAAAAATCACTGCAAATAGCATTTAATCGTCTTTCCTGTTTTCTTACAGGGCAGTTATTGAGTTGGCGAGCACATCTGTTATCTCTGGGTTCAGTGTGTGAGCTGCACTGAATCCAGCGAGCATATTAAGCATCAACTGATCGTCGGGTAGTATTGGCGATGAAACCTGATGGGGTGGCCACAGCACCGTCTGAACCAATGGAAGCCGAAGCAACGGAACCCGTAACAGAACCAACCGAAAATGACGGGGCATCTCAAAATGGCACTACACCATCACCCCCACAACCTGATGAACCCCAAAATGAGCAAGCGGCTCCTCCAGCTGTAAAGGAAGCTTCTGGGAAAGCAGCAGATGCTAAAAGCAAACCTAAAGGCCCAGTCAAAAGCAAGATTGCTGCAGGTCCAGCTACCACTGGACCAGGCACACGACCCAAAGCAACCCAAAGCCGTGTGGCTAATGGAGTCACAAAGACTGCATCAGGTACCCCAACCAAGAAACCCATTCCTGCTAGCACTGCGGCAGCAGACAAGAAGAAGCCCACAACTACCGTTGGATCTTCTGGTCTAAGTAAGAAACCAGTTGGCTCTTCTACTGCCGTTGCAACCTCACGGGCCCAACCTAAAGCAACAACTGTTGGAACTAGCAAATCAACGACAACCACCACAGCCAGTGGAACAAAGACGGGACCGGCTGCCAGCACAGCCACCAGCCTGAGTAAGAGACCTGCCACTAGTGCTACAACCAAACCCAAAACCACAGGTAAGATGACCTGACATGTATGGGTTTACTATGTCACTTACAGAGTTTAGTTCTGGTCTTCTAAATTTGGATTTGGGCATATACTAATGACTAAACATAATTATTGTTCCTTTATGGGTTCCATTATTAAGATACAGTGAGTCATTGTGTAAAAACAGAAGTGTAATTTTATTTAATTATAGTTCTTTACATTTCACCAGTATTTTCTTGAGCAATCCCAGTTGGGTTTTTACTTTAAACATGATTTATTTCAATTTCATTTCCTCAGCTCCTGCTCCAAGGCCAGCTGCTGCCCCTGCTGCCAAACCCAGCACTTCAGCCACAGCCAAACCCACTGCAGCTCCCAAGACTAACAGGTAAAGCAGCTTTTTGGAGATTTAGATAGTAGTTTGAGCTTGGACATTTGACTGCATTCAAATGGAAAATTGGAATGCTGGGAAGTGTGCGATTGCACAACTTTTGATGTGGCTTTAAGGTATCAATAAGGCAGATTTCCTGCATAGATTTGGATGAAGTCACGTCTGGGAAGTGCTTTGTGTTCTGCACGCCATTTAGTGGCCATGTCATACAAATATCAATGGCATGCTTTTTTGCAGTGAATGATCTCTGGTTTGTCTAGTGGTTATTGGCTCAAGTTTCTGTCCTTTTGTGAGTCAGACTCCCTGAAAGACTGCTTAGATCAGGCTTTACTAGAGTATAGGCTCAACAGTGCTCTTTTTGTTGATGCTACTCTCTGGGAATGATAATTGGTATCTTCGCTTGAGTTAAATGGCTTTTGTGATACAAGTTGGCTACATTTATCAATTATGTCTTTGTTGTCTTCAGTTTCTTGTTTGTTTGTTTTTCATATATTTTACTTAGGAGTTTTACTTTGAGATTTTAATCATTTGGCTCTGATAATGATTAGGACTGATCAGTTTTTTTTTTTCTTGAAAGGAAGGTTTTTGAGAAAAACATTCCAGGATTTTTCTTCATATAGTGTACTTAAATGGGAGCCAACGTGTTGAAGGTCCAATCTGCATTTTCATTGCAGCATCAAAGGTTTCTACGTGATCCCAGCCAAGGAATAATAGTCTTATCTAGCGAAAAAATCATTCATTTTGTTAAAAAAAAAAAAAAAAAAAGACTCACTTTTGTTGGATGTGTGTTGTTTTAGGCAAACAGGACTATAGGGTGTGGTTTGTGTGCACACTGTGTGTTTCTGCGCTGACTCTGAATTCAGTCTGAAATGAAATGTCTGTAACTCAATGGCCACTGAATAGTGTGTGTGAACATGAACTCATTTGATCTCTGTTTTCCTTTTTCATGTCACACAATATATATTCTCACTGCAGCTGCAAATGTTTGCAGTGCAGAAACACAATCGCACTCCCACTGTGGGAAATGCAAACTAGCTCCATCAAAGTCTCATCATGATGCAATCACAGCATCTCCCCCTCTTCTCGTCTTCTCTTTCACTCTTACTTTGTTCTATGTATATATTCTGGCTAGATATTTCTGGCATTCCTAGAAGAAGACTTTTTGCCAGATTGTGGGTAACGTTGTGAGGTAAAAAAAAAGGTTACTTGCCAGGGCTGTTTGCAACCAGCCATCTTGCTCACTCAGTTTGTAGCTTCATGGAATTTGGATAAGTGCTGTGCTTACCAAATCAAATTTCCCTTGCATTCAGAGTTTTTTGTCTATGTTGCAAAGTGAGCCTCTCGAATGTTTCAAATCTTGTGTCATCGACCATTTTAATTTCCCTTGAACCAAACTGCTGGTTAGCCTTTCAACGTTTGTTTTCCTTTTTTCCTTCGCTACAAAATGACTGGTAAACCAGATGGCTTCTGTTACATTACACCACAAGACAAATATTTAAAAATGAATGAGCTTATAAATTTTGAAATGCTGCTAATGAGGTTGAAAATAAAAGGCCCACACACCCTTAAAGGTCTAGAATGAATGGAGCAGCTAAAAGTTTTAAAACAATGTTTAACTGGAATGTAAGGGAAATTCATTGCACAAAGGCTTTGCTGAGTGACACTTGTGTAATCCGGAATAGTACCTTCATCCTAATGGCTGTTACTTAATTAAAACTTAATTATTGATATGCAAATGTCTGTGCCAGTGGATGTTGTGTTCTTTCCATTTGTGTTAAAAGGAGATTGTTCCTATAGGAACGTCTTTGACCTCTTTTATATTGTCATCTTAAACTTGTCCATCCCATTGTTTTGCTGGAAAAATAGATACACATATTGGTCAATAATCTTATTGTCTGCTAGTCTTTTCTTTATCAAAAGCATAGCCACGGCAATTTATGTTCTGTTTGACCACAAGTATAATGAGACCTAGAAAAGCAACGTTTTTTTGTGAAAACCTAAGCATTTGGATGCCTGAGGTCAGCATTTCTGTGGAAACTTCTTGGTTTGTACTTTCCATCTGCATCATTTTAATTGAGTTTTGGTGCCTGTAATAGGCATAATGCTACAGAAATGAAGATAAAATTGCAAAGTTGTTGCTATGCTATGCTTATTTTATACTGTAAAGCTCTATGTTAGTTGCTCTCTATTTATGCAATGCGACTGCAGTCCTATGTCTCCCTGTAGTTGTGGTCTTTAATTTGGCCAAAGATGGTTTAATCGGTGTCCTTGTTAGTACAAATAAACTTTATGTAGGTCACAGAATTGTAATGGGAAACTCCAGTTCTTTTGTTCTCATTCTTTAACAATTGGCCGTTGTTTCTAAATAATTTGTGGGGGAGATGTTATAGTCTTGGAATTTGGGGCCAAGCGATTTGATTCTATTGTGTGCTACTATAAGAAGTGTTCTCATTGCCTGTATCGTCTGTGCAAAGAGCTGGACTATTTCTTGAGCTGTGGTTATTGGCAGTGAATTGAGCATGCATCTTTTGAAGTTCTGATGGCTCTGATTCTTGCTTACAAGAAGTCTTTGATCATAAAGGCTAATGCAGAGTGTAGAGGTCATGACATTTAAACAGACGTTAATCTGTTCCAATGGCATTCTGCAGTGTTTGACCGTATTTAATTGTATCATGTTAATGAGTCATTAGTTTTTCTTGCATATTACTATTGTCTTATTAGGTTTCATTAGTTGTAGCCTGTTATTTTGGTTAGTAGATTTTATCACAATGTCAAGGTGTATGGGTGTACAGTGGCACTAAACTGTGACCATAGCATTTTCACTAGCGTTCTTTGTTTTTGTGATTGCATACCCTGTTGTGCACCAAATAAAGCAGGCTGTAAGCGAGAACTTTATCAGATCCTATTAGAGTGTTAGGTCCAGTTAGGGCAAATATGACTGTCAGTCATCTAGTTAAGGGCAATTTGTGAACTGCAAAGCTGCAAGCCTAAAAGCATCTATTAAATAGCATGTAAGATGATGCAAGTGATCTTCTCAGGACTAATTCTCCCCTATGAGAACATGAAAGGGGAAACTAGGAAGCAGCTGCATTAAGGAGGTGTCAGCTAGACTGAAAGAAATGATCGTCATCCATTTCTCCCTAATGCAAAACGCTTTACCCATCTTCATTCCTACTCCCTTCATAACACCACTTCTCCCCACCTTTTCCTGTTTCCTCCCTACCCAAGTCATTTTCTCTCAGGTTCGAGAAATGGGATGTAGATGCATTAGTTGATGAATGGCCCCAGTGGATTGGTTTTCTAGTGCTGCTTGAAATTGCTTTATGGTACGCATGCGGACTACAGATTTACTACCCAAGACAGGAAGCTGGTTTGATAAGAGCCTATTTTGTGCATGTGCCGGCAAAAAAACAGTATCTTGGAAGGTGTTCCAATGAAACAAGCAACTACATCTTGAAACTCCCTCATCTGAATGTGTAAAACACATGCAAAAATGGCAAACATCACTCTTTTTCTAAGCTGCTCACAATTTTCTTTTGTTTTCTCTCGTAGGGCAACTGGAAGTTCTGCCCCGCGACCAGCTGCTACTTCAGCTACAGGAAGAACAGTAACCGGTACAACTACATCTACTTCTGCAGTTCCTAGAACAAGCCGCACTGCTGCACAACAGCCTGTTAAACCCTTGGTTACAGCATCAGCTGTTCGGAAAGGTGGTGTACCTTTCATGGGATGTTTGTATTTCTGTTTGTTTTTTTTGTTCATTCCATAATGTTATCAATATTTGTCATTTATAGATGTTGGAAAAACAAGTACTACAGCACCTGCGAAAAAAACAGTTGCCTCAACAATATCCCGTCCTGCTGCCAGCAAGCCTTCAAATTCAGAGGCTCCAAAACCAGCAGCAGCTACCAAACGACCTCTACCTACCGTCAAAGCACCTCAACCCAAACCAGATGACAAAAAAAGCGTACCTACACGTAAGGTTCCTCCTAGCCCACGAAACAATCTCTCGCGACCAGCATCAGGCAAGAACACTGCAGCATCTCCCAGTCACAAACCACCAGGTAGCATGGTCAGTGCGAAGCTTCAGCCAGCTAAACCGACAGAGTCTGTCAAAGGAAAGCCTGATGATCAAGAACCTGCAACAAAACCTGAAGATAAAGAACCTGTGCAGCTTTCGGCAGCTGCAGTAGCTACTGTTGCTGTAGCCACAGCTGCAGCCATAGCTAGGGAAGAGTCTGTTTCAGAGCCTGAAGCTACTCCAACTGTAGAGAGCTCTCTGGATGTTCCAACCTCTTCTTTAGATGTTCAGGAGAATGTAGATGTGCAGGTCACTAACTCCCAAAATGTGCTGGATATTTCAAACACGGAGCCAGAGGCTCAAGAGGCCTTAATAGAAGCTGGTTCTGTTGAAGTAGTTTGTCCAACATCAACTGTAGTTGATCAGGAATCTGAAGAGCAGCCATCTGGAAAAGTTGACGAAGTTGCAGCTGTGGCACCAGTTGCACAGGAAGCAACTGAGCAGGAAACCTTAACGCCTTCACAATTTGATAACCCTGCTGCTGCCATAGTGTCCTCTGGTGTAGAGGCGGTTGAAAAAACTGAACAGATTAACAGTGACTGTTATGACGATGTGGAAGAAGAAGAGAGGGAAGGCAGTCAACAAGTGTCTCTTTCAGAAATGAGTGGCACCCAGCCTACTGAAGAGTCTCGACCTGGGTCTGCTGGGCTTGCTGGCTCCGTTTGGCGGGCAGGGGCTTTGCTCTCTGAGCTTGACTCTGAGGATGTGAGTTGCAGCCAGCAGGGAGCATCAGAGCTAAGTGCTCCAGGTGTTCTGGAGGGCACAGAGAGCATGGATGATCTAGGGGACGCAAGCCTTAAAGGAGCCGATGGTGAAGGTGCATCTGTTGGGTCCCCTGACTTTGAGAAGGTTTCTGATATTCTTACTAATGAGGATGAAGATGAAGATGAGGACGATGATGATGACGATCGAGTCTGTGACATGGAGGTTGGGTCGGAAAGAGCGGAGGACTCTAATAGGCAGCATCATGACAATGAGGATGACGAAGAAGATGAAGATGTAGAAATGGCAAGCGAGGGTATTACTGAGAGCGGACTTGAAAGTTATGGGAATGCAGATGAAGATGACTTGACTGAAGACTATAGATTAGACAACTTGAACCGAATCCAGCCTCCTCCCTTGGTTCCTTCTGCACCTCTGGCAACCCAGTGGAACCAGCCTAGTTACTTTGCAGATGCCTGGGCCCAGCCACCACAACCTGCCTCAACACTTCTTTCAAGTCCTTCCCCTGAATGTTGGCAAGCAGACCCAGAAACCCCAACACAGACACCTGCTCAAGCAAGACTTGATGTTACCTCTGAAGGAGGCTCTCCATCAAACCTTTTAGAGCCTCCACCTTGCACACCTCAACAAGCCCAAGTATTTGCTGCAGAGGGGAGTGTTAGCCTCAAACCAGGCTTAACACCCTCTCAAACCTGCAAGTTTCTGTCTGATACTTCCATTGACCCTGACCTAGCATCCGACAGTCCCAGAGACACAAGTATACCAGAAGAGCTGAAAGACAACAACTTTTCGGGTACTGAGACTCATTCTAAAGTAGAGCTCCAGCCAGAACCACTAAACCCAGTCCCCGCTGTCTTGCCAGACATAATGCAGGATCTAGGCATCCACCTGGAACGTGCTGATGAGGAAGAAGAACCTGAAACTCTGCCAGCTGATGATGTACTGGGTGGTCCAGCAACTGCCCCATCATCTCCTTCGTCAGCTACTGAGGATGAGGCAAGTGACACCGAAGGTGAAATGCAGATCAGTGACCCTCAAGCTGAGGTATCTGGCACTGGGAATGCCTTTGGAACAGCACCTGTGGAGCACAACTTGTCCACTCTAGAGGAATCTGAAGAAATGGGTGGGGAGAACGGAGGTGGTGGTGGTGGTAGCGAGACCCCTCAGTCTGCCACTTCTGCTGCATCCTACGGCTTCGACTACATGACTTCCAACTCTAATGCCCAGTCGTCTGCCGAGAGTTGCAGCAAGAGTCCTGGCATCTTTTCTCTAGAAAATGAAGAGCAGCTCCCAGATGAGGCCAAGGATCCATCTCTTCTTAAAGAGTTGACCCTAATACCCACTTCTGCATCTGGGGACAAGATTGACCCTATTAGCAGCCAACATGGAGAGATCCGGTCACACCCAGAGCAGCAGTACATGCTGTGTGGAGAGTCCAGAGAGCTGCCTGAGCCTGATTCGGTACCGGGAGCTGTACCATTAGAGTCTGGCTTGATTGATCCTTCGTCCCCACAGCACCTGCAGGAGGACCAAGATCTTGACACTCAGCATCCCTACTACTCCACTATATGCGAAAAGACTGATAGTCCCCTGGCAGGTAACGTATAGAGTGCACTTTAAAAATCCACCTTCCAGTGTACCTTGTTGATGTCATCTCTATATAAGGGTTTTGTCTAGCTTGGGGTTTCCCTGTTAATGATGTCTTTCTATTCAGTTAAGAAAACACTCATTCAGCAGTGCCACTTTCACAATATGATACAGCTATTGAAATTACATTTATAAGTATATGGCTTAGAACCTGTATGTGCAATAGCTACTACCATTTACACTAAAGGTGACCGTTTTTTCTCAACTATTCTTTTTAAATCTAATAATGGGTGTTGGTCTAAACTGGCATGAAATTGTGGAGTCGTTCAAAATGACGAAAGTAATCGTTGAAGAAAATGAACAATGTAATGGACTTTCAACATATTTTGTGTGTATTTACCAATTCTTTTTTACTGAACAAATGCATATTCATTGCTTTTTGTATTCTGTTGTCTATTAACTAAATACCAGTCTTTCATCCCTTTTCCATCGTCACCATATCCTGTCCTCACGTTTCTCTCTTCTGCACTTTAGGGTTTGCTAACCCCTTACTTTTTTATGTCTTGTTTATTTGGAGTACTTAATGTCTTAGCGTTAAATAAAGGTTAGATATTTAACATGATTTCTCTTTTCTCTGTATGTTTCTTGATGTTTGGGTTTCAAGATTATTTGGACTGTTTTGTTTTGATGCCAACTGTTCAATCACTATGGACTGTCGCAAATTGGTCACATTTTAAGTAACAATGAAGATTTCAAAGGTTTATTCATTAGATCAAGGGTCTTCAAACTTGGTCCTGGAGAACCCACCTCAACACACCTGCCTGGAAGTTTCTAGTATGCCTAGTGAGACCTTAATTAGCTGATTCACACGTTTAATTAGGGTTGGAGCTAAACAACGGCCCTCCAGGACCACGTTTGGAGACCCCTGCATTAGATATTCAATTTTTAGAAACAAGGCAGAACTACTACATAAAGCTGAGACACTAATTCATGGTATTCATGGTGTAAACTTGCACATAAGCACTTGCACACAAAACAAGTTGAACCTTCTATAAGCGAATTATGTAAAGAAAACGGGATGCTTGCAGCAGAAGGAGAGTGTTTTTTCTATGCCAGTATGTTCCTTCTGCTTGTATTCCTCCTCCCTTCCTTTTTGACCCCGCCTTCCTCTCAACTCCCTACCATCCAGAGGAGGAAAAACAAGATCTGACCCCACCAACCTCCTGGATCTCACCCTCTATCAAGGTGCTTTAAGTCCTCCACCTCTATTTTTTTGTTCTCCATCTTTGTATTTTGATACCGCTGCTTCTGGAGTAGACTTTGCACACCTTCCACTTTGGGACTAACTGGGTGCAACTGCTTTAATCAATCTGATTATTAACAGTTTGAGCTGAAGCTATTTGAAAGGACCTGGCTTGACACATTTACCTGGACTAATTGGACTTCAATAAATCCCAACGCTGGGTTGTTCTTAATGGCCAAAACTGGACTTGCTTTGCACAGTGCACTTTTCTGTATTTTTTCCTGTTTAAGCATGCTCACCCTCATCAAAGAAATATGCTGTACACTAGGGTGGCTTATTGTGTAAAGCATGTTTTATTTCATATGCATGGGTCTATTGATGGGTCATGTTTTCTCATTGTAAAAAAAAAAAATGTTTGCTTCACGCTGTATTGTACTGTGCATGGTGAGCGCTCACTTTTGCATGTGTTCAGCTTGTCACATTAAGGGAGACTGTTTATCTCATCTGCTTTTTTCTTTTTTTGTTTGCTCTTCACAATAGTTACTGCATATACAGGGTGTAGCCACTTTTATTGCACAAATATCTTCACAAAATGTTTTTGAGAGAATGTCACCAATTAGTTACGTTATTTATTCCTTCTCCACTAAAATCATTTAATCTTCTATCCAACAATTTTGTTTCCCACAATGCTTTTTTTCTGCTTCACCACACTCTGCAGTCTTTGACATTATTGCTTTATTGCATTCTGCTTACCTCTCCTTTTTAACACGTTTGCTTTATTCACAGAAAGAAACTCCCACTTTCCACCACAACCAAATGACTTGCTTTCCATCCAAATGACGATGTCATCCAAACTTCGTCTCCGGCCACGTGCTCCCCATGTGACCCAACCACCGCGGCTTCCCACCGACCTCCCTCCCAGAATACCAAACGTGGTGTCAAACACCCAGCTCCGATGTCTAGAGCAATACCAACAGCACCTTCATGAGATCCAGCAACGGCAGGAGAAGCGTAATCGAGAACAAGCTAAACCAGAAGAAGCAAAAGAGGAGAAACAAGCAAGGAATGAAAGAGAGAAGCAGCAGGAGGAGGAACAGAGGAGATCTTTACTTGAGTTGCAACTTAAGCAGCAAGAGCAAGAACTGAAGCAGCGACAGCAGATCATGCAGTGGCAACAAGAACTTGAACAACAGCAGCAGCAGCAAAAACACAAGGTCCATACACCAGTTGTCCTCTCTCCTTCATCAGGTCTCACCACCATCTATGAAACTGTGGAAACAAGTGACTCAGAAGACGAAGAGGAGGAAGGCCAAGGAGCGGTTGAGGAAGTAGAAGATAAAAACTCCTTTAATGTAAGCCCTGGAGAAGATGTGCAAAGATGCACTGAAGAAAATGACTTTGCTGAGCTTTATTCACAATGTACAACACCTTCCCCAGAGTCTACTACTCGGGGTCCACAGCGAGAGCTTCAGGAGACAGAACCTTTAGCAGACCAAGACAGTCCTTCTCCCTTGGGATCTCCTGAACGACCTACACCTCTGGAGTTCGACTGGGGCAAGAAGGTGGACATTGTCCAGCAGCTTATCAATCAGACGTTACTGCTTGCAGGTGATGGTTGCTCACCACTTCTTCTGCTACCTGGAGGAGCAGGTGGGACACTCAGCCCTCTTGAAAGCAGCCTGTGGCCTAACTTGTTGCCACCTTTGACACCCCCTTCAGCCACTGTGACGTCTGTGAGCAGCTTCTCACCTGAGGCTCCAGGCAGCTCTGCTCAGGGTGAGTGGACCGTTGTAGAACTGGAAACACATCACTGAGGAAAGCTGAATGCTTGCCAAATATAAACTTGGACTCAAGATTGAGATGAAGGTCCACCAGTAGGAAAGCGCATGTTGTAGCATTAGATAATGGAGTCTTCTCTTGGTAAAATCTTACTTGGGATGTAGTCACGGATTTGACTGGTTCATCCAATTTTGTTCTGCAGTATTTCAGAGTAGAAAATTGTGTGAACCTGAAACTGATACTGCACAGTGTGCTGGACTATCACCATCTTGCTCTCTCTTTGATTTGTCTTCATCCTGACAGTTATTCTAGTGCAGCAAGCTTTCATTTCCACTCCCTGCTCATCCAAAAGCAATGAAACACTACAGTTCATGCTTTATACCACTGATACAACCTCCCTGCCAAATTGATCAGCCATATCTGACCTGCCCTCATGCCAAAAGGCCATTTCCTTAAGGCTTAATGGAGATGTCTGGTTGGCTTGAGCTACATACATTTATCTCTTACTCATTATTGAGCCTTCTACCCACAAAGGAGGCAAGATGCCAACTCCGTGACTGAGCAAGTTAAAACCAAATGGGCTCCTTTCTCTGATTTCGTTGAGCAGAAGATTAGTGAAAAAGATAAAACCTTGAGGTAAATTGAAACATGCAGGTTTAAAATTCAGATCAAGCAAGCTTTGTGTACTATGCTGAGTACAAAAAAAAGACCCAGACACATTTAATTTAGCTCTTGTGCAATTGCACAGAATTATTAGTTATTGAACAACTCGCTGCTTGCGCATTCTACTGTTTAACACGATTTGCAGGAGTTAAGGAGAGTATTTTAAAGTAAATTTGCTGATTCGACAGCTGTAGTTGATCCAAACGGAAATGTTTAATTCATTGAGTAATTGTGATAATTCTAAAATACAAGGCGGTATTGCATATTTTCCAAAGCATGCACAGCTACCCAAAATTTTAAACTGATTTGGTTTAGTTTTTGGTCTAATCCTTATCTTAAAGAAGCATGACTCATGAAGTACTAAGTAATGATTTTTTTTTTCCTAAAGTATATGCACTGCTGTAGCATTTTAAAAATGGCTGACACCAGAAACTTTGCCATTACAGGGATTTTTAATTATATTATTATTATATTTTTAATGACACAGGAAAAACTTTGCAACTATATGAAATGATCATCTTTACTGTGAACCTTCTGAACACTGTGCCTCCCCTACCGGTCCGAATTATGAATGATTAGTATCTATTTGAGGAGAAAGGAGCAGCTCTTGTAACTGCGCTCATGCAGTTTAAGTTTTCTGGTTTGCTGTGCCTGAGATTGACTCTGACATTTAGAGGACTGGAAGGACTTTTTGCTAAATAAGCACTCTCATACACTGTGTCACAATAGTCTCCCAACTGTTTACTGTCTCTATTTTGGTTAGAGAAATTGTTAGGTCTTATCTAGTATGAATGGGAAAAAATGTCTTTCTGAAGTGCTCTGAATTGTTCGGTCTCTGTTTTTCTCTGCCACCACCACCACAAAAAAAAAAAAAGTTGGCCTATTATGTTCACCCAAATTTATACTAATAATGATAAAATTGAATGTTGTTTAAACATTGATGTTTGTGAGTCTGGTGAGGAGTTTTGTCCGAATGAATTGAATGAGCTTGGCCCAGTGAAACGTTAAAGCACAATTTGATTATTGTAGCCCCTGTTATCTGTTTTTTGTCATATGTGATGGTACATGTATATTATTTTAAAGGGACAATGATAAAGTCTGTTTACTGTATTATGAAGAGAGATTACTGTTTTAATTTCATTTGTGCTGTACTGGTGTGTACTGCCCATTTGTCTAGTGCTGTGAAGTAGTTTAGAGATTGTATAATATTGTGTTTGTACACTGTAAATGTAGGAGCATTTATTTAAATCAAACTTTTTTTTAGAATATATCAAAGGAACCGCTTTACATTTTAATCAGGGAACAGGGATTCCAGGTAGAATTGTCTTTCACTGTATTTTGGCTTAACTACTGTTGTTTAACTTGACATATCACAGTTACAAACACCATACAGGGAAAGCTACTGTATCGACACACGAACCAGCAGTAAAAAATGCACTGAAAATAACTTTATAGCTTTGACTGGGTCGATTTACACTAAGACATATGAAGGAATATGACAGCGTTATTCATAATGCTCTACCCTTCTCCACTGATCTTTACTGTGTTTTCCAATTGTGGAAAGACATAACTGCTTCTGTCTTTTATTGTGTATATTTTTGTAATTTATTGTTTTAAAAGGAAGGATTGTTTTATTTCTTTGTTTTATAGAGAAAAGTAGGCAGTGGGCCTTGGCTGCCAGCAGGTTTTGTTTCTGGACTTTGTAACGGATTACTTGGACGGCCACTGTATTTTAATGTTTTCATGAAAAATAAAGTTGGTTTGACATTTAATCTTGAACTTTCACTCTGTTTAATGAGCTTTCTATCGCTAGTGTAAATTATTTACCATATAACAAACCGACATGGCGGAACAATAACAATAACAGCCGTGAATGAACTATAAAAACAGTGTTTGAAAATTTGTAAAAACTGACAGACGTTAGATTTTTCTGTCTGTACTCACATCTGATTTCAATAAACCAAAGGCTCTATCCAGAATGGGTGAGGCCCTATGCAAGCACCACCTCAAGTTTTCATGCCAAATGTACCATCTGTTTCCTGAGACAACAGCACCCCTAGCAGGCAGTCTGTGGCAGTGCAGGATGAGGGCTCCTCGCTTCCCAGACACAATAGCTGCTTGTACTGACCACAAGGAACTGAACACAGCGCCCTACAAATAATATACACAGAATTAAGTTTTCGTCTAGGTGTTGTTCGTAAGTTACATATTCACACGTTGATCTCTCATCAGATATGTGTTTATGAAGAATTAGCTTATGTTTTTTGTTTGACTAATGGTAGCTTATTGTACTCTAGCTGCAGAATTATAAAATAATGTATAGATGCCATATGTTAAATACTAACATAAGTAACTATAACTCATTTAATGAAATGAAATTGAAGATTTGAGTTAAAAATGCATTACCAATCAGTGAGGTCCTCTGTGTCTGGATCAGGGAATGTCTGGATCCACTGGCCAATAGACCAAATCCTCTCGACTCTACTCTCTCTCTCGGTTTCTGTATTTTCTTTCTCACAGCTTCCGTCTCCATCCTTATCATCTGCTGCTTCAATGACATCCTTACAGCACAGGAAGTAACTGTGAAGGTAGGAAATCGTTGTTGTAAAGACGAAGATATGACATTATCCCTTGCCAGTTAGGCCTGTAGTTGTTTGCCTCTGCATCTAACATGTGCTAAATGTTGCTTGGTTGCATTCTATTTGCTGAATCAAATTTAGTACTTGATTGAGTATTTACTAATTTTGGGGTGCTGATTCCAAAAATAGTGGCTGTTTTGCTCAAGCACATCAGACTTTCTCACAAAATATGGTGCATTTTGTAGCACTTTTGCTTTTAGTGACATGATTCATATCATCCTCTAAGCCACGTTGCAAATATTTGTTTAATTCTCAGCCAATTTGCACAAATATTAATGATTCCAAAGACATTATTTATAAGCACATTAAAGGTGATAGCTGGAAGCTCGTTTCAGCCACTGAATAAAAAAATTAAAAAGGTAACTGCGACTTTCTATCTTACAATTCTGACTTTTTTCATGCAATTGTGGGTTTACATCTCACAATTCGATTTTTTTTCTCTCAGAATTGTGTGACACAAACTAGCAATTCTGACTTTTGCTCTCAGAATTGTGAGATATAAACTCACAGTTCAGAATTTTTTTCTTAGAATTGCGACTTTTTCTCGCAATTCTGACTGAACACAAACAGTTAAGTCAGTGCTGTGAGATATAAACTTGCAATTCTGAGGACATATCAATCTTTTTTTAACCCTCAGAACTGAAACTATAACTTTCATATCTTACAATTTAGAGAAAAAAGTCAGAATTGTGAGATATAAACCTGCAATTGTGAGAAACGTTAAAATTGTGAGACACAAACTTGAATTTGCGAGAAAAAGTTTATAGTTTATATCTCGCAATTCTGACTTTATAACTCGCAATTGTGAGTTTATATCACACAATTTTGAGAAAAAATGTAAAAATTGTGAGTTTATAACTCACAATTGCGAGTTTAGCCTATATCTCTTACTTATAATTAAAAAGTGATAATTGTAAGATAAAATAAGATAAAATATAATATAAAATAATTTTTTAAGATATTTTTTTTTTTTTTATTCAGATGCGGAAACAGGCTTCCACAGATAGCTGATATACATAGCTGATATATAATATGACAAATTTGTATATGATGCGAAATTTTATGGATGTTTTTGAACTCAGCAGCACCAAAATTAGGTAATATTAGGCCTTTTCCCAAGGCTGTTATTAACTAATAATAACACATTATTATCATGAATAATAAATAAATTATATATAAAATTGGCAAACTCCTTTTCATTTTTATAAAGAAATGGAAGAATCACTTTAATTCTACTCTATTCTATATTTATTCTATCTACTTGTTTTCTTTTTATTTATAAAAAAGATAACCCTCTAACACTAGTATTCTCTATTTTTTTTTTCATTTTATGTACTTGTTTTCTTTTTAATTATTTTGAAAAATAATAACTTGACACTTTAACACTAGCTCTGTCTATTTTATCTCTTTCTATCTACTTTTAAAACTGCTACGTGTACAGTGTTAGACTAACTGGGACTTATATATTGTTGCTCTTCTGTTGTTTTAATTGCTGCTATTATCGTCAGTTGTAATTCACTTAAGATAAAAGCGTCTGCTAAATGATTAAATGTTAATGTAATTCTCTCTGACTGAACCTCACTTACTACTCTGCACCATCATATGTCTGTCCTTCTCCTCCCTCTATTTCTCGCTCCACATTCCAGCGCATACGTTTGTACAGGCCAGTATTGGCTGAGGCAAGAAAGGGGGTGGGACAACAGTAGCGGAAGATTGACAGCTTCATGTTGTCAGTTTGACACTGGCCAATATAGAAGTGTGAGATACTGTAAAAAAGATACATAGTAAAACATCTGCAATATAGAAAATAGTAATAATATAAATAACCCAATGTGAAATCCCTGGGTGTTTCGTAGTACATTCATGACTACATTTATACTAAAATCAGGCCTCTGACAAACAAAGTTTCCTCTGTTATTTATAATCGGTTTGTACCTCAGCGGATCAGATTCCTCCAGTGAGAACAAACTGAAGGAGGCGTACAGCAATACCAGCTGTTCCAGACGAGAACACAGCTGCTGAGAAAACTGCAAAAGCTGTGATGGGATACAAACACATTAAACATGTGGGTTCCTGCAGTTTGTGCTCACCCACAGTGCAGTGTAAGATGTGCAGAATAAATCAGTTTCTCACCTGTGAGCGTATATATGTGGATAGAGGTGGACGGAAGGGGTCGGAGTTTCTGGCTGTGGACTCCAGGTAAGTGAAATATGGCTGACAAGTTTGCAGAAACATAGGGACAATATGGGTAAACCCATAATTCTGGAGGCAGTCTCGGCTAAAAAAAAAAAACATACAAGAGTAGATGTTTTCAAAAAGCATTTGTCTGTTAAAAAATGACAAAAACATCTAAAATGTACCTCCATAAAAGCTGTGTTTGAAGCTCATCCGCCTTGTTCAGCAAGTACTCAAGTTGCCTTTCAATCGGAGAGATTTTTTCATCCATCATTCTCTTATCCTGATTGGATAAAGCACTTCCTGCGCCTTCTGCACCTTCAGCTAAAAAACACCTCTCATCATCGAACGAGGGCGCCATTGCGTCTTCTGTGAAAAAGAGCAATATTATGTGCATCAGTGTGCTGGGATTTGAGAATAATTACTTTTAATTTCTCCTTGATTACCTTCAAAAGCCTGTGTATTCGTTGCTAATTCTGTCAGAGACTGGTCCGCTTCATTTTCCTCGCACAGTGAAGACTTCAACTCCGCTTGCTCTGTGTTAGCCATTATGAGTTAATCAACCTAGCATGAACTAATAAGCTCTGTGGGAAAAAAAGTACATGAAAATACATTTTAAAGTAACTGATAGCTGCACCGTTGCAACACAATCGATAATCGCATGTAAACACGTCAGTTAGCCTAATACACATAACAGCAGAACTAAAGAGACATGTCATACCTGCAATTTCAAAGACTTTGACGACTAATTGTTGACTTGTCCATTAATATAAATCTGTACATTATTTCCAGTGACTAGCCCAATAAATAATAAAAAAAAAAACATTGGTTAACCGTGGCAAACTGTCGCGGTTAAAGATTTAAGTATTTATTATAAGCATATAGTCCGTTGTAGTGCCATTACCATATTTGTATTTCCTCAACCGTTGGCAGGCTCGTTATGACCATATTTGTATTTCCTCAACGGCTGTAAGGCCACTCGTTATGACTATATTTGTATTTCCTATTCTAATCCTGCTGGAATCACAAAAACAGGTAGGCCTATCAGAGTTATATTTGCCTGTTAAAGGTAGGGTATGTAATGTTTTTCATTAATGTTTTTTGTTGTACTGGTTGACAGTCTCTTCACAACCTAAATATGATAAACTATTATATAAATATTATTATTCATTATTCATCTTCTGTGGATGGCTCAGGACCATAAAATGTTTGTCCAATCATTCACAGTTTGGGGCGTGGCTATTGTAGCAGGCTGAGCCAGAGGGTTTTCAGGACAGATATGTATATCTGTGTTGTCTGTATGTACATGGGTCATTCTATAATTAGAGGTACATTTAGAATTTGACAATGTGAAGAAAAAGGTTTTCCTGTTTCCCATAAACCCAAACATGACCTTACATAGCTGCTTTGAAACAATCTATATTGTATACAGTACTATATAAATAAAGGTAATCTGTAGGAATATGTGCATAAAATACCATCTATGTTTGCTACTGTCCACCATGTCACCTTTACTGAGTAACACAGTTGACAGCTAACTCAGTTGACATTTTTAGTGTTATGGAAGCCTAGAACTACTGAGCATTTGGTATGTTTAGAAATATATTTTCATTGACACAGGTTTGCTAGTTTAACCAATATTAGGGGAAAGAGAGAGAACATAACTTTTAGTGTTTCATCCATGTGCTTCTAGAGGAAATATCATCATACTGTGCAAATTATGCAAGAATGGGACAAACCATTCCTTTCTGAGGGAGGTTTACTAGCGGGTAACTTAGTTGACAATGGTTTTTGGAAACAAAAAAACAAATTATTTCACAATAAACACTTATTATTTTTAAAGCACACACCCAAATGTCTTGATAACCTATTCTAACTGAAGGCAAATCTATGAAATTAATTTATATCTAAGGTCATTTTCATGCTTAAATGCAGAGTAGATTGAGCAACGTTACAAAATCGGCCAGCTGAATACCATGGTTGTATGTGATATGAACATCATTTTTTAACAAAAGATATGGCTTTTTCAACATATAGTAGTGTGATTGGGAAAAATGTATTAGAAAATTAAGCATCGGGGCTTTATATTGATGAAAATATATTAAAAATATACTTCACTAACATGCGATGTACCCACAATTATAGAATGGCCCACATATCTATGGTGTTCAGTGCAAAAAGTTGGGTTTCAAAGTTTCTTCTGAACATGTAAGCTAACACTCAAGTTAAAATTATTCCTAATATGTTGCACCTTATATTAAAAGGGCATTTGCCAGCGTTGTTTGAAAATCTGCTTTATTTTTGTAGTTCCACTAGGTGAGGCAGTGGAGCGGAAAATTTTAATTTGCCTGTATTTAATTCTCTATTATAAATCAGTGGTGCAAAATCAAATCTTGCATGGTAGTGCTGGTCTCTCAAAATCTCAATAGTTTAACCATGCTATTAGTAATGTAAAAATATGAATAGTTTTAAATTCTATAAATAATTAGTAAATTATTTATAAGTGGACTAAATGATTGGTGAAGGACTAAATGGTTGGAGAAGTTCTGCACAGAAGTCAGTCATTTTCACCAAGGACCAGAAGGTCCAGAGGTTATAAGGAAAATTTCCAGTGATGGTAAAACGTAAAGTTTTAATTATTTTATTGGTGCACAGATAAGTATGTGTAGGGATTACGACGTGTTAATACATTTCTGTAAAAAAAAAATAAATTACTTGCAATCTTGAAACATTATAAGTGTGTGTCATGAAAAAGTTATACACACCCACTCAATCTTAACGCCCACTTAAACACTAGGGAACAAAAAACAAGTGGTCAGGTGGAACGCCTGGTAGATTTAAAGGATTAGTTCACTTCCAGAATAAAAATTTCCTGATAATTTGCCCACCACTATGTCATCCAAAATGTCATGGGAAAAATTAAGGCTTTAAAAAGAAATTAAGGTTTTTTAGCAAAACATTCCAGGATTTTTCTCCATAGTGGACTTCAATGGGAGTCAACAGCTGGGATCGTGCAGAGCCATTTAAAGCTGCATTGAAACTCCCATTGAAATCCACTATTTTGGAGAAAAATCCTGGAATGTTTTCCTCAAAAACCTTAATTTGTTTTCAGCTGAAGAAAGAAAGACATTAACATCTTGGATGACATGGTGGAGTAAATTATCAGGAAATTTTGATTCTGGACTTGAACTAGTCCTTTAAGTTTGATTTCATCTTTAAAGGAGAAGTCCACTTCCAGAACAACAATTTACAAATAATTTACTCACCCCCTTGTCATCCAAAACGTTCATGTCTTTCTTTCTTCAGTTGTAAAGAAATTACGTTTTTTTGAGGAAAACATTTCAGCATTTTTCTCCATATAATGGACTGATATGGTGCCCTGATTTTGAGCTTCCAAAATGCAGTTTAAATGTGGCTTCAAACGAAGAAGGGTCTTATCTAGCGTAAAGATCGATTCTTTTAATAAAAATAATACAATTTATATACTTTTTAATGCCAAACGCTCATCTTGTCTTACTCTGCCTGGACTGTTTTTGTTCCGGGTCATGACAGTTAGGGTATGTCAAAAAACTCCCATCTCATATTCTCCCTCAACTTCAAAATCGTCCTGTATCGCTGTTTTACCTTTTTTGTTAAGGGTGTTTGATCTTCTTTGCATGTTCACTTTGCAAAGACTGGGTC
>JAHKKF010514108.1:0-11598 GCA_019740295.1 Labeo calbasu | reverse complement strand
CTTAATGTTTCCAAACAACATTTTAAAAACTGGACATTCTGAATGTTCAAAGTATTGTTCTGTATTTAAACATCTTTACATGGAAAAAAAAATCCCTAAAAAAATTGTATATAAAAAAGGATGAACAAAATGTGGACTTGAATGGGTTAACAGTAATTGAGGATAAAGCGCTGAATGTCTGTCTGAGTTTGAGATCCCTAAACACTCAGTCCTGCGTTTCTGCTGCCATTGTTTCTGCATCAATTATACATGCAAAGTGTGGAAATATTGCTGTGCATTTGTCTTTATCAAATATTTAGTTTAAGCGCGCTGTGATAGGGGCCCAGCGAGGGCTTTGTCGTTTTTACACACAAGAGTCTCTTGGACGTCTGTCTGCAGCGCTCAGCAACTTCTTCTGCCTGAGTGCAAGACCTGCGTTTTCTCGCACTCTTTACACTTGGCATGCTGCCGCCTTAATTTTATGACAAATGGGTCTGTGCTGTGTGTGTGTGTGTATGAAAGCAAGTCTGGTAATGAGGGTGTGAATGCAGCAGAAGTGAAAACACACACACACACACACACACACACACACAGTGTGTAAAACCACCCTGGCGTGTGTGCGTCCGCCTTTATTTACACCGTAGTTTCCTCTTACATAATAGTTTTGTACTCAATTGAGCTCTTAACCTGATTTCTATTGATCTGGCCCAGGCTCAGTTGTGCATACTTAATTCGGAGAAGTAATCAAATCAAATCTTGACACACACACATACGCACACACGTGTAGTGCTGGTTGAAACCGTGTTCACCTTCATTTCATGTTGTTTGTAGATGAAAATCTGTGTTTTGGTTTATAATTAGTGCTGTTGATTTGTATTTTGAGTTGTTGCATGCGATTCTTCAAGTGCAGATTTGTGGCATAAGCGAAGTAATCATTCAGGATTTTCGTTCACCAAAAAATGTAATAGATGTTATATTTAAAAAAAATGTTTTTTTTTTTGTTTTTTTTAAATATACATTTTAAATATATATTTAAATAAAAACGTTTTTTTTTAAATGTACTAAAATTGTTTAATCTAGTAAAATCTGTTTAGTACCTTTTATAATATACTGATGACCACCATAAAATAAAATAAAATAAATTGTGCGATCTCTTTGCATATTTAATTCTATGAGTGACTTGCATTTTTTTTTTTTAAATCTCAGAAATCAATTATATTTAAGAATTTATTTTCCATTTTAATTCAGTTTTGTTTTAAAAATCAGAAGCTTTCATAATTGAATTGTCAAGAAAAAGATCTTAATTCATCGTTTTAATACCTAATTTTTATTTTATTGAATTATTTAGCATTTTTATTCAGTTTTGTGTAAAAAAAAAGTTAATTAAACTGACTAATTAAATAATGTGTCAAAAAAGAGATATAAAAAATGTAATAGATGTTATATTTATAAAAACAGTTTGAATACATTTTTAAAAAATTAAAATATAAATATATATTTAAATTACTTTTTTTTTTAATAATTGTAGATTTTATGGATTGAACTTTAATTAAAAAATGTACTAAAATTAAGTACTAAAATCTGTTTAGTATCTTTTATAATATACTGACGACCACAATAAAATAATAAAATAAAATAAAATAAAATAAAATAANTAATATACTGACGACCACAATAAAATAATAACATAAAATAAAATAAAATAAAATAAAATAAAATAAAATAAAATAAAATAAAATAAAATAAAATAAAATAAAATAAACTTAAATAATTAAAATAAAAGAGAGAGTGGTAAAGTAGCTTTTCCACAAGTTTATATAAATATTAATATATAGCAGGTGCACAAAACACCACAACATTAAAATAATGGCATAAACATTAATTTAACTACACAAGTGGGAACATAAAACCCTTATGTACATAGATAACAAACTCTTTCTTCATTTAAATGAAATAGTATCACACAGGGAATTCTGATTTTTCATTGTAAATTATAAGATGACTTGTTCTTTTTAAAAAACTGTAAAATTGAACATTTTTAAAATTTAAAATTACATTAAATATCCCATAAAATTATAGCTTCTTTTACTTACTTTTGGTTAACTTACTGTTGAATTGCAAGAATAGTACATCTAGTCATTTCCATGTTTCTAGCTTATTTAGAAGCTAAAATTATGAACAAACATTCCACCAGTAACATTTATAGAATGTTACGTTTTTGGAACATTCAAAGTAACATTCTCATAATTAAATGTAACATTCCTTTAATGTTTGCAGAATGATAAAATGTAACATTTCCATGTTTACAAAAAGATCAAATGTAACATTCCCTTGCATTCCCATTAGATTACAGCTGCTTTTACTCACTTTGGTTACTTACTGTTTACTTATTATTATTATTATTATTATTATTATTATTTTATTTATGAATTTTTTTTGCAGGTTTTAACCATTTCCTTTTTCAGACTTTTACTGTTAAAAATAGTTTTTTTTTTTTTTTTTTTTAAGATTACTTTTCACATCTTCTACTATATACATATGTCCTAATATTTCCATGACTGCAGGAATCTTGCTAATAATGTACATTTGGAATCTGTTGATGTACTGAAGGCAATCAGATCAGAATGGTTTGTAGACGCATCTGTGTTAAAATATGAGAGTTAAGAGTTGGACGGTCTGTTGTTATACTTATAGGTTGTCATCACACTTTTTTTGGTAGTCTTCCCGATGCGTTTTGCATTATATCTGTGTGATGTGCTTCAGCTTTAGCAGCGTTTACTGAGATCAGCACACAGGTCAGCAAAATCCACAATCATTAAAACTGTAGAAACACTTTCATACACATTAATAAGAAATTCAGCCCGAGGCTGTGATGAACTGTATCCTACAGATATACTGTAAGCAAAGCTGTTTTAAATTGATTGACTTCTTTAGTTATATATAAAGTGCTTTATTATAGACCACCACAAATTATAGCTTTGCATTATAGAGTATGATGCTACACATAAGTCATGATTTAATTGCTTTACGGATTGTGTATTTACCATCGAGTCCGTGTCTACCATGAAATACCAGCATAGTGCTTACTGTACAATTATTGTATGCTGCCTATTATTTTTAGAAACATAGTGTGAAATAGTATGCAATAAGAAATGATACACATTCTACCAGTAATATGCAAATTGCTGTCACATGATCTCATTGCATATTTAATTCTGTGAGTGGCTTGCATTGATTATCTCAGAAATCAATTGTATTTAAATATATAATTTATTTTGCATTTTAATTCAGTTTTGTGTTCACAAGCTTTAGTAATTTAACTTGTGTCAAGAAAAAGATCTTAATTCGTTGTTTTAATGCATATTTTTTTAATGCATATTTTATTGCATTGCTTTGCATTTTTATTCCATTTTGTGTAAAAATAATAATAATAATAATAATTAAACATATTAATTAAATAATGTGTCAAAAAGAGATCTGGTTAATATGTCATTTTAATGCATCAGTTTATTTCATTTTATTGTTTTGCTTTTTAATTCTGATTTGTGTAAAATAACCTGAAAATTATTTTTATTTTATTGCATTGCTTTTCTTTTTATTGCATTTCAATTCATTTTTGTGTAAAAAGAAAAATAACATTTAGCTGTCTAACTAAATATGTGTCAAGAAAGAGATCTGTGGTTAATTTGTCATTTTTAATGCATCATTTTTAATGCATTATTTTATTTTGTTTATTTTATGTTTTATTTTATTTTATTTTTTTATTGCATTGGATTGCATTACATTTTATTGTATTGCTTTCTTTTTATTGCATTTTAATTCATTTTTGTGTAAAAAGAAAAAGAACATTTAGCTGTCTAATTAAATATGTGTCAGGAAAGAGATCTCTGGGTAATTTGTCATTTTTAATGCGTTATTTTATTATTTTTTTTATTGCATTGCATTACATTTAATTGCATTGCTTTTCGTTTTATTCCTTTTTAATTCATTTTTGTGTAAAAAGAAAAAGAACATTTAGCTGTCTAATTAAATATGTGTCAGGAAAGAGGTTAATTTGTCATTTTTAATGCGTTATTTTATTTTATTTTATTTTATTTTGTTTTATTTATTTATTTATTTATTTATTTATTTTTTATTGCATTGCATTTAATTGCATTGCTTTTCGTTTTATTCCTTTTTAATTCATTTTTGTGTAAAAAGAGAAAGAACATTTACCTGTCTAATTAAATATGTGTCAAGAAAGAGATCTCTGGGTAATTCATCATTTTTAATGCATTATTTCTGATGCATTTGTTAATGTTGTTATTATTATTTTTATTTCATTGTATTGCATTACATTTTATTGAATTCATTTTCTTTTTATTGCTTTTTAATTCATTTTTGTGTAAAAAGAAAAAGAGCATTTAGCTGTCTAATTAAATATGTGTCAAGAAAGAGATTTCTGGGTTAATTTGTAATGTTTAATGCATAATTGTTAATGCATTATTTTATTGCATTGTATAAAAAAATAAAAAATAAAAATAAATTAATAAGTGTCAAGGAAGAGATCTCTGGTTAATGTCATTTTATTTAATATTTTATTTCAATTAATTTTTTACAAAATAACTGCAGGATTAACAGAATATTCTATGTTTATTCTCATGTCTAGAAAGCGATTTTGTTTCATAGTGAAAAATATAAATCAACTGCATTTAGAATTTAGTCAAAAAATCTCCTGAAGGAATAATTATAGGAGTCAAGGATTTGAGGGGGTTCCAGTATATTATGCCACGTGTGCTTTTGTACACTTTATATTTTGCCAAACGTTGCTGTTGATCAGGATCTGTCAAGCACACTGCACACACTACACATACTGCAGAAAGAGTGCAAGTGTGTACTGTATGTAATCCCTAGCCTCTCTCTATAAATCTGTGGTGTTTGTTGTTGATTTGTTGATGCTGTCGGTGTAGATCAGACTGCTTCTTGCTCTGGTTTATCTGGTAATTATCAGGTGATCGTGTGTTTTTGGTCTCTTGTGATAAAAGACCCTAAATATAAAGCACGCAGCTCCAGGTGAACTCGAGTGAATTACTCTGGGAATCTTAGCGGTCGCTGAAGTAATTACCTGGAGAGAATCTTGAGCTTCCTCAAATCATCTGCCGCTTTCCTGTCAGACGCACTGATCTCAGTTCAGATGTTTGAGTCATGGTTTCAGAATAAGAATCTGTTAAAACACGTCAGAAGAGGTTTGTTCTAATGCAAGGTTGTTTTTGTTACAAAAAGCTACACTAAAACTGTTACATTGAAATTAAACAAAAACAATAAAATTAAAAAGTAATTTTAGAAGAAAATACTCAAGCATGTCAAATGATTTGGCAGCTATCTTATAATAAGTTTAAGTACTAACATTACTAATAAAAGTCAATTAATATAAATTATAAATTATAAAAATAAAATAAAAATGACAAATTCTCATGAAAAATACAAAAAAAATAAAGCTCAATATTATTGTTTTTTTTTTTTTACAAAAGCAACAAAATTTCTAAAACTAAAATAAAACATAAATTAAAACTAATAAAAATGACAAAAGAACAGAACAAAATGAATATTACTGAAACAAAAATAAATCAAAGATAAAGATAAATATATTTAAAAAATGCATTTACAAAAGCAAGAAAATTGCTAAAACTGAATCAACTAAAACTAATAAAAATGACAAAAGCACAGAACAAAAATAAGTGAAAGCTAAACAGAAATATTGAAAAATAAATATAAATATTTTAAAGAACTAATAAAAATGACCGAAGCACATAACAAAATTAATAATACTGAAACAAAAATAAAATTAAAGCTAAAGCAAGTAACAAAATTACTAATAATAAAAAAATAAAGCAATATAGAAATAAAGGCACATAAATAGCTGTAATAAATGTATATTATTACATATAAAAATGATAAAAGCACAAAATTACTAAAACTAAAATAAATGTAAATTTTAAGCTTAATAGAATTTTAAAATATGTGACAGCACGTGAAGTTATTTAAACTACAACTGATATCAAATAAATTTAAGCTAAATAGAAGTACTTTTAAAAAATAAACAAAAGTGACAAAACCACATAATACAATTACTAAAATTAAAATAAAAGTAACCTAAAGCTAAATAGAATTTTAAAAAAACAAATAAACGTGACAAAAGCCCATAATGAAATTAATAATACTGAAACAAAATAAATTAAAGCTAAATAAGATAAAAAAAAAATTACGTAAAAATGAAAAATGAAATAAAAAATAAAGCTAAATAGAAATGAAAAAACAAAGGCATATAAAATTAATAAAACTGTAATAAATGTAAATAATTATAAAATGACAAAAGCACAAAATAACTGAAAATAACAGAAAATACAAAATAATTGAAATAAAGGTCAATTTTAAGTTTAAAGGAATGATTAAAATATGTGACAAACGCATAAAGTTACTAAAGCAGAAATAAAAGTAATTTAAAGCTAAATAGAAATAATACAAAAACTGAATAAAAATGACAAAAGCCCATAATTAAATTACTAAAACTAAAACTGAATCAAAATCAAAATATTTAAAAAATAAACTAAAATGACAGGAATATAACAAAGTTGCGAAAACTGAAAATATGAAAATTTAATTTCAAAAATGTAAAATTTGAATTCAAAATGGTAATAAGTATTATAATAACACTGACACGTTATTTTATCTTTTATGTAAGTAACTGTGGGTGGTGCAACCCAAAGGTTGCAGGTTCGAACCCTGCATTAAATGTTTCAGTGTTTGCTAAATGCACGAATATACGTGTGAGTGATTCTAACGTGTTTCTTCTCTTTGTTTTGTGTCTCCTTTCTAACAAACGAAACCCCCGAAGCGTGCAAAAGAAAAGAGCAGGACCCGAGCAAAGACAGGAGCAATACACCAAAGAAATCGCGGCTGGTTTTCACAGACCTGCAGCGGCGAACGCTTCTGGCCATCTTTAAGGAGAACAAGCGTCCGTCCAAAGAGATGCAGCTGACCATCTCGCAGCAGCTGGGTCTGGAACTGAACACTGTCAGCAACTTCTTCATGAACGCCCGCAGACGCAGCCTGGACAAATGGCTGGACGAGGGCAGTCCGGGCAACACGTCGTCCACCTCCAGCACTTGTACCAAAGCGTGATCCCGGACGGACGGAGAGGGAGGGAACGGGGTGGGAACGCGGGGCGACGGACGGGACGAACTTTTTAAGAGGGAAAAAATCATTCCGAAGGGCAACGAGAGGAGAGACGCTGCTTACCGGCTCCAGTCGGAGTCAAAAACACAACGATCTGTTCGTGCAATGAGCCAAACGTCAGGAAAAACGCTTTCTGTGCTCCAATCCAAAGATGGTTCACTTTACATTCGACTTTAAAGAGAAAACCAAAGGGTTTGCATTTCACATCTACATTCACTCGAAATTAGCTTTGATTTTCTTTTCCTTAAGTGTGTGTGTGTGTGGAGAGACTTTAAGCTATAAGGATGAATCTCACAAAAACGCGTCCAGGTTACATTTCGTGCAATATTTTACACTACTGATAGAGTATTTTTGTCTTGTTTTCGAGTGCAAATAGTATACATTTACTTGAGAAACACAGATAATAAGATATTTTCTGAACAAATCTATTAAAATCAACCACGTTTTGTTAAACAAAAATTATTTAAAAATACCAACGGGGTCAGAAAAAAATATTATTTAGAATATAATTATAAAATATAAAAATATATTAAATTAATATATAATATTCTTTATTGTTTCACGCAAACTTCTTAATATCTGTGTCATTTTGTTCTCAAGTAAATGTATCTTGAATCATTTTTATATATTTGTACTGGAAAACAAAAAAGTAGGAAAAATGATTTTTAAATAATAATAATAAATATAATAATAATAATAATAATTATTATTATTATTATTATAAAATAATAATAATTTCCAAAAATCCCCAAAAAGTCAATTATTGCTTCTATTATTGTTACTGTAATACAGTGATTTTTATTACAGTAATGAGATTTTTTTTTTTTTTTTTTTTTAAATAAATCTTATGCCATTCTACTTCTCAAATAAATGTACCTTGACTTAATCTTTATATATTTGTACTGGAAAACAAAAAAGTTGGGACAATGATTTTTAAATAGTAGTAGTAATAATAATAATAATAATAATTATTATTATTATTGTTATTATTATTATTATTTTAATTATTATTTTTTTATTATAGATAATAACAATTTTTAAAAATTCCCAAAAATGTCAATTATTACTCCTATTATTGTTACTGTTTTGTTTTTTTTTGCATTATGCTATTTTTAAAACAAAATATGCATGCATTTTGGAGTGAATATGGCATGCACATTATTCTTTGTGACATAAAGTTGGCATTGGGTCACAGGTTTTTCTATCACACCGATGTGCGACCCAACCTGGTTTCGAGTACAAATAGTATACATTTACTTGAGAAACACAAATAATAAGATACTTTCTGAAAAATTTAATAAAATTAAGCAAATTTTGTTAAAAAAAACATAGTAAAAATTGCCAGCGGGGTCCGAAAAATAACTAGACAAAAACAATTATTTTAAATATAATTATAAAATATAAAAATATTAATATATAATATTCTTTATGGTTTTACAAAAAAATTTTTAATATCTTTTGTCATTTTGCTTCTCAAATAAATGTATCTTGACTTAATTTTTATATGTTTGTACTGGAAAACAAAAATTGTAGAAAAAAATATTTTTAAATAATAATAATAATAATAATAATAATAATAATTATTATTATTATTATTATTATTATTATTGATAAAAAATTTCAATAATTCTCAAAAATTCCCAAAAATGTTGATTATTTTATTTTTTATGGTAATGCATTTTTAAAATAAAATATGCATGCATTTTGGAGTGAAATATGGCATGCACATTATTTTTGTGAGATTCACCCATCACAGACGAACAGCAACACAAAGTTGGCATTGGGTCACAGGTTTTTCTATCACACGATGTGCGACCGAACGCGGTTTCACCTCCGTACGGTAGAAAAACCCCCGTCAGAAGCACAAAGCACAACAAACGTGAAGGACACGCCGACCGCAGATCTCTCACACCGTTATTGGCCGGCCGGGTTTGTGAGCACAATCCTGAAGCACATTAAATTTGCAATAGAACAGGGGCTGGACCACACCGATTGTTCTTCTACGGTTAAAAAAACAACTCAGGATGATACGACCGAAGAACAAGCAGCTCAACACACTCAATGAATTACATCAGTGCAAAACACACACACACACAAATGCATCGCTGTATGTTCTAGTCACAACAAAGAAACCAAACACAAGTGAACTGGCATTGGTGATCAGGGCCTTTACAAGAGTTATAAGAGGACAATCTCCACACCAATGCCTCCCAGTTTAGCTTTCCCTTCCAGATCTTTAGGCTTTCACAAAGCTCTTTCATGCACTCATCTCAAATTCCATCACTCGTCCTCATTTATTATTGAACCGACGGACCGAGCCGGTAAGCAGTTCTTCTCTCCCGGGTTACGCTTGGATCACTCAAAACGGACACTAAAGACTTTTTCTATTTATTGACAAATCGACACCAAAGAAACTTTTTCTGCACCTAACTGTTCTGCAAACAAAAACTGTTCAAAAAGGAAAAAAACAACCAAAAAAAGTCGACGGCCGGATCGGTGGAGACATTGGAAGCAGAATGGGATCGGAAGGGTTTTTAAAAAAAAAATGCGACGGAGCTGTTCCCACGGCAACGGAGAATGATGCGTCTCTCAAAACAAAAACAAAAGTCGAAGATTGTCTTTAATGTGTGCCTATGCAGTTTTTTCAACCAAAATGGAAAGAACAACAAGAACCTCATCAGCTACAATACCAAAGATTCAGAGTTACTCCCGCCGCAATTCCCTTCGGTTCCCCGTCCCGCCTGTTCAGGCGCACCGGCGCGGCGAGGAGGGGCTCGCGGCGGCGCTTCTCTCCAAACGTGGGACGTTCAGGGCTCAGCGTTTGCTTTACTTCATCCGTTTCGCAGCTAAAACTAAAGGTGTAACTCAGCCTGACGGGCATACCAAAGATAAACACCTTTAAGCACATGCAACCTCACTCTTTCCCATTTTCCCAAGCCGAACGACTCATCGTCTTGTAGTTTTGCGCTCGCGTTTCACCGTAGGCCACCGACAGATCATCTCCACCAACGTAGGCTTCATCCATCCATCCATCCATCCATCATATGCACGTTCGCTCACGAACGCTGAATCCCAAGTCCCGTGTTTGAGAGAAGCGTCCGCCGCGGCCGGTTCCATACTATATTCCAACTAAAAAGCCAATAATCTGCCAAAAACGCTCACTTAATCTGTAGAGAGGAAACTGCAGACTGTAGGTCGAATAGCTTTATCCTTTAGGTTTCTCTCTTTAAAAGCTTCTAGTCCAAAGATTCTCCAACGCCACTTGGTTGGAGCTTCATCCGCTCTTCACGACAGTCAGGTCTTTAGGAACACGGGCCAAAGAGCTTTCCTTTGCTTGTCTTAGTACTTATATTTTGCCAATGCCTCTGTACAATGTCTTACCCAGGTTTTGCAATATGTGATTTATTTATGTAATTTATATTTGCTATGATTGAAGTTAATTTAAATTGCCAAAACCCTCCCCTTTTATCCTGATTAGCTTGCCAAAGTTTACATTTACTTCTTTTGCATGTTGGACACCATCAGACGTATTTATTTATGACTAGTATGCATAGGTTGTTTTTGTTTTCGTAATTATTTAATGTTATTTAATTAGTTGTAATTGACTATTTAAGACTACTAGTGCATCAAAGATGCAGTGCTTCTTTTAATTTATTAGTTAGCTTTACTTTAAAAAGCAACGCAGAGGGTGTATTTAATTTTTCTTAGAAAGATGATTCTGGAAATGTGTTCTAGCGATCGGGTTTTAGTTGTAATTTATGTGTATGTTTAGGTTTTGTTTGTCTTTTTCTTTCGAATGAAAACAATCTGTCTGAAGGGGCATTTGCGATCGATTACAGCGTTCTGTCAAAGGACGAGCAGCGAATTTCAGCCAGGTCGTATGCGGGGCCACACGTTAATGGAGATCAACGCAGGACTCACCAAAGATAAAACCCACGGATGCTGAGAGGCCGTTTGTTCATTGCTTCACTCGTAGAAGGACATCCCTTAAAAACTAGAAAAAGCTGCTTCCAAGACTGACTTGTGTGTGTGTATAAAAGTCTTTCTATCTCTATAGTGAGAACCACAGAGGCTACCTCACTGAATTTTCCATTTGTAATTTTAATCGTGTTGATGAAACCAAAGATACCAAAGATTTCTTTTTCTCGAGTACGGTCTGCGCTTGACGCCATGCTTTGGATATTTTGATAACGCCACTCTTTTTTTCCTCTTCTTCCTCTTTCAAACACGAGTTCCTCCTCTCCTCGGAAAAATAAGTGCAATGGAGCGGATGGGACTCGCGTCGAGCTGTAGATTTTAGTGCTGTGCGCTTCTGATCACCTGTTACCGGTCAGAATGTAAAAGACCTTGATGCAAAAACCAACCCACTAACAAAGACCTATCCTGCACAGAAACATTAACATT
>JAHKKF010514107.1:0-24436 GCA_019740295.1 Labeo calbasu | reverse complement strand
AACTTCGGAGCGGTTCGCGATTCATTTGATTTAGATCGGAAGTCCCGATCTGAATAATGATTGGCGAACCATAATTTCAGGACGGTTCTCGAATCATTCAATTCACCAAAGGATTCACAAATCCGAATGATGGTAAATGATAAAGTATTAAGTTAATGTGTGCGAAGCGTAAGTTAAGTGAATGAATGTCTGAATGGATCGAACTGAATCGCAAACTATTTCAGATCTTATGACAAACCCGCATGACCTAACAGATCAACGGTGATTCATTCGCGATTTGCTAGTCCTTGATTGTGATTTATCAGTAATATTTTACTGGCGCACAGTGATGATCAAATGTCTTAATATTCTCTCATCTACCTGTAGGATCATGTGCGCTTCGGCCGTTCAGGACCAGTAATGGTGTTCAGATGGCTCCAGAGGACAGTGTTTGGTGTATGATCTGCCATCAGCTCACCGAACGGCCCGACGGCGGCAGGCGGAAGCGGAACTACTCGCTGACAGACACGCTGTAAACTCACTGGAGACATTATGAGACGTTACCAGTGACATCAATATCACTATTTCATCAACTCCAAATGCATATAAATGGAAACTGAAATTGTTTGTTGAGGTGTGAGTACTGTTCCATTTTTTTTTTTTAGAAATCAACAGCATACTTTTATAAAACAAGGATGCATTAAATTGATTTCTAAAGGATCACGTGACACTAAAAAAACTGGATTAATGATGCTGAAAATCCAGCTTTGATCACAGCAATAAATTACATTTCACAATATATTCACATAGAAAACAGCTATTTTAAATTATAATAATATTTCATAATTTTTACTGTATTTTTGGTCAAATAAATGCAGCCTACTTGAGCTAAATAATTACAACAAAACAGAATGGGTAAAACTGTTTCATAAACTTTATTAAAAGCACATTTAAGATTCACAAAAATAGTGCGCTACATACAAATACAAGTGAATTTCACTGAAATTATAGACATTTATTAAGTTATAGGTCTATCTCATTAATATAGCATTAAAATGTTAGCTTATTTGCAAGAGACATGAAGGGCTTGTGCATTTTGTACTCTTCAACTCGCTCCAGAGTTAAAGAACATGTAGAGATCTCAGTGTTTGGTGCTGAACAGATGAACGTCATTCTGCTTGCATGATCCAAAGTGGAAACTACATAGTGTTTAGTGCTAATGTTGTGCACTGTGATTTAGAAAGCGCTATAATTATAATAATAATAATCTGGAGTGTGCTCACATTAGAATAAATGTGAGAACTCTTGTTTAAAAGCTTAAAAAGAATAGAAATACATGAACAAAGTAGACTCGTACAAGCACTCGGTTCATATGAGCAACACCTTACGCATCTGAAAGAGTCGATCACAGCTTATCAAGTGCACTTGAGAAACGCAAAACACACTTCATCTGCAGCATCTGAAGCATGTGTTACTGTAAAACTCCAGCACTGTCTCGAGGGATTGTTTTGTGAAGGAAAATAACCAGCCAGCTGGTTCTGGGAAATCTGAGGATGGTGTGGTGTTCCTCTATATTGGCAAAACGAGTTTCAGTTTAATGATTTCAAGAGGCGGCGCATGACCGAACCATCCTGAAGACAGTAAAACTCACTTTCACGATGATAAAGACTAACTTTATTGTCCTGTCTGCGATATGTGAACCAGCAGTGACTAGAATTGTTTATGATGTTGTGAATAATCAAACAGCCATCGGTCCTGCCACTGACTGCATTTAGGGTCACGATAAACATCAACAGCTCGTGATATAGCTTTGTCCGATAAACATGTTCTTACAGAAGCTGTGTTTAGAAATATTATGTATTTTGTACTGAGTCGTATACAGTTTGGCCCCCAAAAGTATTTGGGTGAATTTCATGAAACCTAAAGAGAAATGTCCAGGTCATATTTCATCCCAAAATCAGACAAATTTACTGAAAAATAAAAGACTATTATTGGTCTCATTAAGATTTGTGATTATTTTTTATGACATTTAAGTGCATTACTCCAAAAAAATATTATTGAATGATTATATATTATTATATTATTTAATATTATTTAATTAATAAATGGCATATTGTTTGATATTATTATTATTATTATTATTATTAAGCTAAATAAAATATTGCATTACAAAAGAAAACAATGAAAATAAAGAATAATGGGAATTATTTGTGAAGGGAATTGCAAAAGTGCTTATCAATGTTACAATACAAAATAATAATATAAAATATAATAATAATAATAATAATAATAATAATAATAATAATGTGTAAAAATATTATTTAGTATCATTTAATTAATAATGGCATATTATTATTATTATTATTATTATTACTGTTACGCTAATTAAAATATTGCATTACAACAGAAAACTAGAGTAATGAAAATAATCATTGTGAATAAAAAATAATGGGAATTATTTGTGATGGGAATTGCAAAAATGCTTATCAATGTTACAATACAAAATAATAATATAAAATATAATAATAATAATAATAATGTGTAAAAATATTATTTAGTATCATTTAATTAATAATGGCATATTATTATTATTATTATTATTACTATTATTATTATTATTATTATTAAGCTAATTAAAATATTGCATTACAACAGAAAACAATGAAAATAAAAAATGAGTAATAAAAATAATCATTGTGAATAAAAAAATAATGGGAATTATTTGTGATGGGAATTGCAAAAATGCTTATCAATGTTACAATACAAAAAAACAATAATATAAAATAACAATAATAATAATAACAATAGTGTGTAAACATATTTAATATTTTTCAATTAATAATGACATATTATTATTATTATTATTATTATTAAGCTAATTAAAATATTGCATTACAACAGAAAACAATGAAATAAAAAATGAGTAATGAAAATAATCTTAAAAAATAATGGGAATTATTTGTGATGGGAATTGCAAAAATGCTTATCAATGTTACAATACAAAATAATAATAATAATAATAATCTAATGGAAAAGGGCAGGAAGAAATAAATCAAATAGTTGAAAATGGGATCACCCTCAGTTCTTCCGGAAATACAAAAATGCTTTTTGCTTCTCAAGACTCTCATTCGGACGGCACCCATTCACTGCAGAGGATCCATTGGTGAGCAAGTGATGGAATGCGACATTTCTCCAAATCTGATGAACAAATAAACTTATCTACATCTTGGATGGCCTGAGGGTGAGCACATTTTCAGCAAATTTAAATTTTTGGGTGAACTATTCCTTTATTGATTCTAAAATAGGTTTCATTTTCTCTTTATAAATAAAGAATTTCTTTTCATTTTGATTTTGAGCTACAATATGACCTGGACGGTTTTGGTGAGATTCTCCTGTAAAGTGCATTAAACTGGTTTTATAACACTAGGATCTGTAGGGAGGGAGTGTAGTGTTGCACAGCAACCGGTTTAATGATGAGAGGAAAACCGAATACGGAGGACAACAGACAGGACGTCCTGTGGCTCAGAGAACATCTCTAGTACTTTCACAGCACTCAGACCGGCTGATGCTCCAGAAAAAACCCACATGAAGAGCCCAATCATGCCAAAACGTAGTGTTATCGCAAAAAAACAAACAAACGTGGCATCAGACTCGAACAAAAGCAAATCATAAGTACACTCACAGATGTGAGACGAAGAAACACGAGACAAAAAACACACACACATACAGTATGGGGCTGTAAGTAGACAACATGAATGTGCAACTGCTCTCAGTGGTATTTATGGAAGCCTGTTTCCAACACGGAATAAAAAAATAAAACCTAACTGTGACTTTTTCTCTCAATTCAGACTTTTTTCTGGCAAATCTGAGGGAAAAATTCTGAATGGTGAGATAATTGCAATTACCTTTTTTATTCTTTTATCCTGTGGCAGAAACAGGCTTCTATAGGTGTTCATTCTGTTGTACGGTGTCACGATAAATCTGGTGGTAAAGCATCATGGTGGTTTGATTGAGGCATCTGCAGTGGTTTGGCACTTAAACATTTGTCTGGACTAATTTAGACATTTGTGTGATTCTTCCAGTATTGTGTTGATGAAGTGACAACAAGAACACCACGGGTGTAAATCTAATGGCTTTCAATGACGACCGGCTCATACACACCAGCGGAGACCCTGTAACACAACACAGTATGATAAGTGAGATTGTGTGTTTTGTGTTTTTGTAGCTCTGTAATTTTGCAGCATGTTTGTGTGGGATCACCTGTTTCCCAGCTGGATGCCGCTCAGTGCTGTCGTTCCATCTCTGCTCACAAACAGTCTCAGGTTGCTATCTGAACACAGACAGACAAAGCAGAAGGTGAATGGACTGCAGTGAACGCATGATGACTGATCACACCTGGATTTAACATGGAGCTCAAATGCATCTCACTTGTAAGTGGGTTTTGTCAATATTTCATAACTACATACATCAGTGTGTCACCACAAGTTTATATCAGGTATGATTAAAATGTTCAGTGTAGTATTGTGCATGTAAATTAAAATTGAATAATATATGCAATATATACAATATACTACACATAAAAGAAATGTTTGCAGTTTTATATATATATATATATATATATATATATATATATATATAAAACACTATAAATCCATTTGGATTAATTTAAGTAAAAATGTGTTTTCTTTACCAAGAAAGTGGCTAGATGAAAACCACTATTTTCTGTTTCAAACTTTCACATAGCATCTTTAGGTTATAATAACATTAAAAATTTAAACTCAGATTTTAATTTTCAGAGATTTATTATAAAAACTGATTAGTTTTTTCCCCCCAAAATGCAATAAATCTATCAGGGCTCTACGCTTACTTTTCTATTTAGGAGCACAGTCAAATTTTAGGAGCACCTTCTGATCAATAATCATAAAATCTGATTAAAAATTAGCCTTCCCATTACGGGGTGATATTTGACTCCTTAAAGTGAATTAAAGGGGGGATTTGTTTTTACATTTGTAATGGCATTTTTTAACTTTACTGAAAGTACATAATCTTTTATGTAATTTTTTAAAAATATATTTTATAAGCTTTTTTAAATTTCTAATTTAAATAAGAATTAGTTACCAATCAAATGAAATAAGTATTAACAAAATTAATTTGTACTACAGAGGTGGCACAGAAGAACACAAAAGTGGTTTGTAGGTGTATTTGCACATGTTCAATGAGGCTCAGAGGTGGCATGCGTGCAATCAATTTCATAAACTCATGTTGAGATTAATGTTTTAAGTATAAAATTTTGAATATAGAAATATTAAATGATTTAAATAACTGAAAAAAGATACTTTAAAAATTAAACTAAAACTGCCAGTAGGTGGCATTTTTAATTACTGAATCATATTCATTTGATTCCTTCGAATGGCTGATTCATTCAGGAATAAAGCAAGTGACTGTCTTTATGAATGGGTAATTGATTCACTGATTCACTAGATCTGTTTAAAAACACACGTTCATTCATAAAGGAAACACCGCTGCGTTTGAATAGAGATGCGCAGTAGCTCAGTTGTGACTTTGTTTGGACAAAATAGAGCAAAATCAGCCAATAGTGTTATAGTCAGACAATGTTAGTCACTTAATATTAACTTCTTGTTTATTTAACTGTTGTATTAAATCAATATCTCATTTACAAACTCCCTTAAAAATCATTAAAAGCTGTCACTCATCTTAGTTCATGGCGATCTCACAAAGTTTCATTATAACCAATGAAACTCTCTACGCTGAACAGTGAATCTCTTATTTACACTCTCTCTACACTTTGTTTATGAAAGGATACGTCTGTGATACATTACTCAACGTTGAAGCTGAGCGGATGTATCGCATTTTGCAGAGATGAGAGACTGGCGTTTGTCGCGGTTTGGGAAAATAGGGAGAAAACATGACAGAAAATAACACGGCGGATATCGCATTTTGCATAAAATTAAAAACTGCCTTTTCAATACCGACCAGAAACAATTTAGTAAAAAATGGCATTTATAACCCTTACACGCCTTACAAATATATATATATATATATTTGTAAGGCGTGTAAGGGTTCACAAAATTCACTGTCATGGTTTGGTACGTTTTCGATACAGCAAAAAGAACAAAATGCCACACAAATTTCCAATTTTTTTTGTTTGTTTGTTAGGGTTTTTTTTATTTATTAAAACTAACATAATAAAGTATTCTTTTCTTATTACTTTGAACAACTGTCGCATCTCAAATTAGCAGCAGGAGTCGAGCTGATACAAAAATAGAAATGCAAATCTGCAATAAATAATTGTATTAATCACACAATTTCTCTTAAAGCTGTACCTAGCTGCCAAAGTTTAAGTTCTTGTTTTGGTGCAATATTTATTAGTTATGTAAGTAGGTGAGTATTTCCACTATAAATGTACAATACATCAGTAGCTATGTGTTCCATCACCATGTTTTTTGCACATTTTGAAGTACTGCATTAGAAACGAGTGATGGAAATGGCAAATTTCGAATAAACATCCCTTAATTTGCAAAAAAAGTTTTTAACCTCGCTTGAGGTGGTTTTGACTTAAGGGTTAATGCGAATAACGAAAGATGGAAATGCATTTGCTGAATAAATTCCTCCTTGTACGTCAAAAAACTATTACAAAAACTATACAGAAGTATTTCTGTATAATTGCCTTCCAGAATTGTCTTACACAACTGCATTCCCAAACAGCAGACATCCACCTCTGAAAGCAATGACCGCATTTATTGTGTTTCGTCTGTTGGCTCTGTGGAGTAAATTATTGTTTATGAAAATTATTATATTCAGTGGCTTCTCCTACAATTCTTAGTGATATTTAGTGCCAGTTTATCAAGAAATGACGGTTCTGTTCTCTTTGACTCGTGGATGGAAACAGAGCTTATTCACAAATGTTTTGTGTGATATTCTAACTTTGGATGGAAACCCGGCAGACGCTGTTCACGTATTAGCTGAGATGCAGTTTGATTGTCCTAAATTGCTAGTTATCTGAAACATTTACCTTCATTGTTACTGATGTCAGAAAAGTTCTGACTCTGGACGATCTTCTCCACGATGTCGTCTGCGTCGATACGCGTGTCGTTGACCCAGGTCGGGTGATCCTCCACCGAATCCTGTTTTCTCCTGAAATGAACAGAAGCAAACGGCAGTTACATTTACTGTCAGACATTTCTGTTTCTCGCGGCTGGCGTGGACGTACCGTAGCGGTCTGTTGGAGGGTAGCATTGGCCGTGGGGGTCGCGGAGGCCGGTCGGGACGGGTGTCGCTCTCAGACGGGGGGTCGGCGCTCACGCTGCTGCCTGTAGACGTGTTCCTGCGATGGGTCAGATCAGACAGACTGGAGGAGCAGGAGTGTTCGGTGCTGTAGCCTAAACACAAACACACAGAGTCGCTATATACCTACACAAACATATGCATGATCAAAATCACACAAACACTCTGTAGCTGATGAGATTCACCCAATGAATGTGTTGGGAAACACGGAGTCACGTGAAAGAGCTTTAAGTGTCTTTTAAGTGTTTTTGCCGTAAACGCTCCAGGAGTGTCAGTAGCAGTATGTTAAACAAACATTCCCACACAATAGCAGCGTGTCGCAGGGAAAAAAGACAGGAAGCTGTAGGCGCGCTTCCTGAATCAGCAACTGGCGATGACATGCAAAAAATATGTACAGAATTCACTGGGCTTCCCTTTATTATGGAAAGACAGTCAGTGTAAACACACACACACACACCTGATAGTTTGCTTTGCTGACTGGCATAACTGGAGTTGCGTGAATGACCCGTGTGAAACGATTCATCAGGACTTTGACCCTGATCCACCTCCTCGGGAAGTGCTAAATAACAAAAACAGACAGAAAGATCGTTTAAAATGAACATATAAATACGGCACTGAAAATTTAAAAAATGACACGGCTAACAAAAATCATAAACATGACGTTTGCTGGACATGTGCTGTGAAATATTATGATTTTATTATTATCACTACTGACTAATAAATGAGACTCATTCATGTCTGTGATAAAATACACCTTTAATAAAGTGATTTTTTTTTACCAGAGCCGAGTATAGAAGGTCTCTGCTTGGCCAGTCGGGGCAAAACTTCTGTGGTTCCTTCTCCTTTACAGTCCAGCTGTAGGGAAGGGTCTCGACCAGCCACAGATATACATTTGGCGGTGCTTGGGGGACTATTATACACAAATAAAGATTTTTACAATGTCTAACACTCATGAAATCAGTAACATCCGTAATGTCAATGTAATGTCATTTATCAGCCTGAAGGAGGCGCCAGAGCTCATATTACAGCAGCAGACAGTGAAAAGTGTGAAAAAGCCACACACTCACGTTTTGAAACACGGATCTCCGGATAAGAGAGTCATTCCGATTGTCACCTTTAAAATGACAGGAAAGAGCATATTAGATTTTCACAGATCAATTTAACATTAAGATTTTTGAGAAAAGATAGAGCCCAGTTTCAAGAATATGACATAACCACAAAAAACTAAAATCCTGAAGGAGAGAGCAGAAATGTGCATGCAATCACATTTTGCAATCACAGTCACATAATTACATATTTACAAACTTGGTGTGTTATAATTTTCTTTTTGTTCATATTAAACGTGTTAACTTTCATTCATTTTAAATTATTTTCTTGAATTTCCGTCTACTGTCCCTACTCTATTTGCATCCCTGTTGTCTTGATTTTAAAAATGTTATGTTTCGGTTGTATTTTTTGGTTTATTTTTTTTGTTTAATTAATTAGTAATTTTTTGGGTACTGTCCCTTGTATTTCCATATCTGTTGTCTTGATTTAAAAAAAAAAGTTAAATTATGCATTTCTTTCTTTCTTTCTTTCTTTCTTTCTTTCTTTTTAATTAATTGATTTTAAAAAGTCAAGTTTGTTTTATTTTTTGTTTCTTAAATTATGCATTTATTTATTTTTAATTTATTAATTTCTTGCATTTCTGTGTTCTGTCCCTTGTATTTCCATCCCTGTTGTCTCAATTTTAATTTTTTTTTTTTTGTAATTAAATTTGTATTTATTTATTTATTTATTTTTAATTGATTAATTTCTTGCATTTTTGTGCATTTTGAGTATTTTCATTTCTTGGCTTGTTTTATAAAAAAAAAAAGTGAAGTTACTGTTTTTATTTATTTATTATTTATTATTTATTATTTATTTGTTTATTTACCAACAGATTTACTTATTTATAATTTAAAATACATTTTGGAGGATTTTCTATCTACTGTCTCTTGTATTTGCACCAATGTTGGCTTGGTTTTAAAAATGTTAAAGGAGACGTCCACAAATTTGCATTTTTTTAATGAAAATAACCGATCGTTTTGCTAGATAAGACCCTTCTTTCTCAGCTGGGATTGTTTACAACCGCATTTGTGATCGTTTGAAGCAGCATTTAAACTGCATTTTGCAAGTTCAAAGTCGGGGCACCATATCAGTCCATTATATGAAGAAAAATCCTGAAACATTTTCCCCAAAAAACATTTCTTTACAACTGAAGAAAGAAAGACATGACATCTTGGATGACAAGGGGGTGAGTATATTATATGTGAATCCTTGTTTTGGAAATGGACTTCTCCTTTAAGTTTGTTTTATATTTAGATATTTTAATTTAGTTATTATGTATTTTTTTATTTTCAATTTATGTATTTATTTATTATTTTAAATTAATTTATTTAATTTCTGTCTACTGTCCTTTGTTTTTGCTCCTCTGCTGGCCTGATTTTTTAAAAATGTTAAATTTCTGTTTTATTTATTGATTTTCATTTTTATGTATTTACTTTTATTTTATTTGTTTGTTTGTTTGAAATTATTTTCTCAAACATTTGTCTATTGTCTCTTGCTTTTGCTCCACTGTTGGCTTGAATTTAAAAATATTAAGTTCCTATTTTTATTTATTTATTTTACTTGATTTATTTATTTATTTGTTTATTTGCTAACTAATTATTTATTTATTTAATTAATTTTTGGAATTTTCTATCTACTGTCTCTTGTATTTGCAGTTTGTAGTTATTTATTTTCATTTTATGTATTTATTTATTTATTATTTTAAATTAATTTCTTGAATTTCTGTCTACTGTCCCTTGTTTTCGCTCCCGTTGGCTTGATTTTTAAAAAATGTTGTTTATGTTTTATTTACATATTTAGATTTTTTTATGCATTTACTTTTTAATTTTTATTTGTTTGTTTATTTTACATTATTTTCTTTAACTTTTGTCTACTGTCTCTTGTTTTTGCTCCCCTGTTGGCTCCCCTGTGCTTATTTTCATTTATTTATTAGTTATTTGTTTATTTACTAATTTACTATTTTAATTTTTTATATTAGTTTCTTGGATTTTCTATCTAGTGTTGCTTGTATTTACACTTCTGTTGGCCTGGTTTTAAAAATGTAAATTTTCTGTTTTATTTGGATATTTTAATTTATTTTTATGTATTAATTTACTTTCATTTAGTGTATTTATTTATTATTTTAAATTAATTTCTTGAATTTCTTTTATTTTTCTTTTATTATTTATTTTTATTTCTGTCTATTGGCCCTTGTTTTTGGTCCCCTGTTGGCTTGATGTTAAATGTTAAGTTTGTTTTATTTTTATATATATTTTTAATTTTTTTTTATTTAAGTTTTTTTTTTTAATTGATTGGCTGGAAACATTTGTGTTTCTGTGGTCTTTCTTATTTATTCTTTATTCTTATTTAACTTCTTGAATCTTGTGTTTGCACCAGTATTACCACTTTTAATTTTATGTCCTTGTGTCATTCGCTAGAAAATGCTGTTTCTAATATATGACATAAATGAGTCAGGCTGTGTGTGAGCTCATATTTGACCTCTGACCTTCAGGATGGAGTTGTCCTGCCGGGTGTTCTTGGTGTCGTACCCCTCCAGCAGACAGCAGCGCGCAGTGGAGCCCGAACCAGCAAACTCCGCCATGTTCAGATCAGCAAAGCCCAGCTGAGAGGATCATGCACACACACAAACATACAGACACGGTTCACATTTGCTTTTGTTTATAAGCACAGGATTCCCATCATGCCATGCCAAATGTGAAATATGTGCTGATTATAGTTTGGCAGCGTATAGAGCATATGGTGCACATCAGACTTGTTCTCTCCTGCTCATTCTCAGCCAACAGTTTGCTGAATCTTTGCCTTTCAAAACTAATTTGATTAGAGGTTTGAACCGTGCTACAGGGAAATACCGCATCTGTCCATAACGGAATATCACAGTCATGGCAAAATGAATCATAAATGTTTCCCAGAAAAATCCACTTCCTTACAAGTCTGGAGGTAATTGGAAAGCTTGTATTGTAATGTTAGTCTCTTCTGCTGATCAAGGCTGTATGTATTTGATCAAAAATACAGTAAAAATGTGAAATATTATTAGAATTTAAAATAACTGTTTTCTATGTTTCCTATTACTGTGATCACAGCTGAATTTTCAGCATCATTTCTCCATTCTTCAGTGTCACATGATCCTTCAGAAATCATTTTAACATGCTGATTTGCTGCTCACAACACATTTATTTTTACTATCAGTGTTAAAAACAGATGTGCTGCTTCATATTTTTGCGGAAACCGTGATTTATTTTATTTTTCACTATCCTTTGATGAATAGAAAGTTAAAAAGAACAGCATTTATTGTAACATTTCTTAATTTGAAACATAAATTTCAGTTTTATGTATTTATTTATTTTCTGTTTTCTATTATTTATTTAAATGTGTCACCTGTTGGCTTGATTTATTTATTTTTATATATTTTTCTCTCTTTTTATTTATGTATTTATTTATTTATAATTTTTTGATGAATTTCTTGCATTAAGGTGCCTTGTATATTACTGTGTTTGGTTTTAAAGATGTACATTTATTTATTTATTTATTTAAATGTGTCACCCATCTTTTATTTGCACCCTGTTGACTTGATTTATTTATTTTTATACATTTATACTTTTTTCTCTCTTTTTATTTATGAATTTATTTATTTATATTTTTTGATGAACTTCTCGCATTAATGGTATATTACTGTGTTTGGTTTTAAAGATGTGTATTTACTTATTTATTTATTTATTTATTTATTTATTTTAATTTCTATCTACTGATCATTTGTTTTTGCTCCCCTGTTGGCTTGATTTTAAAAAATATTATATTATAAATATTATATTTTTTATATATTAATAATATATAAAAATAGAATATTTATAATCTAATATTTAATTATATCATTATTATGATAATTTATTTTTTTTAATATTACATTGTATTTCTGTCAACACATTTATTTGAAATAGAATTTCAACAGAATTTCAGATTTATTTGAAATTGTTTGCAACATAATAAATGTCTTTACTATCAATTTGATGCATGCTTGCTTTCAGTTTCTCTTTTTCTGTTTTGTTGTGCAACAGTTGAAAACCTTAAACCTCATAATCATATCTTTTTTTTATTGATGTTGATGTTGAATACATCACTAGACACATTTCTAGTCAATCAACACATTTTCTCAACTCGAGCAACTCACAGTACATTCATTATTTGCTATTTTGACACCAGCGAAGCGTATTCCCATCGCACGGCTGGGCGTTCGGTAAATGTTTAGTAGACGTCTGCTAGTTAAACATCCTGTTGAGTTATTGTCACGTCTCAGTGGCTCCCCGAGGGTTCATTTCCCTGAACACCTACCGCTACCAGATGCACTTATTTAAAGAGGCCTTCTCCTGTGGAGCACGAGTATTTTTAGATCAGGGAAATCCAAACTTAGCCCTGCTGCAGGGGAAAATACAAGGAAAAGTTGATTAACTCCTGAGAAGAATGAAGCATCCCCACCTCTATGTGCTATCTAGGGCACTTACGGGTAACGGCGGGTCATGCCGCAACTTTGAATGGTCTTTTATGTGAGAGATAATAAGCTTTGCTTATGTAAGATAAGCATCACATGCCTGAAACCTGCAGTCAAATGACCATTGCATCATAATAAGCGTGTAAATCTTGTGACAAGCCAGACAAATAGGTTTACAACATCACATAGAGGTGAATTAGTGCCTCCTGTATATAATAACGCTGTAAAGTGTAATGTTTTGTTGACTGTCAAGTGTTAATGTGATGTATGACTGCAACTAAACCTTGTAAAAGCCTTTTATCTACCTGCAGCATGATGGCACCTATAAACCAGAGTTTATGAGATATATTTGATGAGGTTTTAGTGATTTTAATGTGTCACAAGGATGTCAAGAGAAAGCAAGAAGTTTACAAAAGTAATGCTTTCTTGTGAAATCAATAGTATAAATTCAATTTGCTATTTTACTGCTCAAACACGATTGTGATGGAAGACCAATATTACACATATTTAAAGAGTTATGCACCAAAATTACATGCATACCATAATATTCAGATATTTTACATAATAATTATGATGCTTAACACCACTAATAAAACCAGTGAAATACTCACTGAAGTTTGTGGTCAGTAATTTTTTTTTATTTTTTTTTTAAGTTTTTTAAGTCTGCATTTATTTGATTAAAAATACAGTAAAAATGTGAAATATTATTAGAATTTAAAATAACTGTTTTCTATTTGAATATCTGTTAAAATGTAATTTATTCCTGTGATCAAAAGCTGAATTTTCAGCATCAATACTCCACTCTTCAGTGTCACGTGATCCTTCAGAAATCATTCTGATATGCTGATTTGCTGCTTAAAAAAACATTTCTGATAATTCTAAATATTAAAAACGGTTGTGCTGCCTAATATATTTGTCAAAACTGTGAAGCATTTTATTTTTCAGTATTTTTTGATGAAAAGAAGGTATTTATTTATTTAATATTTATGTGATTTTATTGTGTCACAAGGATGTCAAAAGAAAGCAAAACATCTGCAAAAGCAATGCTTTCTTGTGCAGTCAGTAGTATAAATTCAATTTACTATTATACTACTCAATTTCAAACTGAAATGGCTCTTTCTAACATACTGTGATGGAAAAGACCAATCCAACATATTTAAAGTTTTATGCACCAAAGTTACATGCATATTATGATATCCAGATAATAAACTTACTTATATTATACAAAGTAGATATTTTATGTAATAATTATAATGCTTAACACTACTAATAAAAACACTGAAATACTCACTGATCAAAAGTTTGGGGTCAGTATTTTTTAAATGCTTTTTATGTCTCTTCTGTTCATCAAGGCAGCATTTATTTGATTATAAATACAGCAAAAACTGTAAAAATGTGAAATATTATTAGAATTTAAAATCAGTGTTTTCTATTGGAATATCTGTTAAAATGTAATTTATTCCTGTGATCAAATGCTGAATTTTCAGCATCATTACTCCAGTCTTCAGTGTCACGTGATCCCTCAGAAATCATTCTGATAAGCTGATTTGCTGCTGATGAAACATTTATGATTATTATTAATGTTGAAAACAGTTGTGCTGCCCAATCATTTTGTCAAAATTGTGATGCTTTTATTTTTTTTTAGTATTTTTTGATGAATAGAATGTTCAAAAGAACAGCATTTATTTGGAAAAATAAAACTTTTGTAACATTATAAATGTCTTTACTGTCATTTTCGATCAATTTAATGCATGCTTAATTAATAAAAGTATTAATTTCTTTCTTAAAAAAAAAAACTGAATAATAATTACATAAAACTTCGTTTTAAAAGATTTAAAGAGAGAAATATTTTTTTGTGAGTCTTTGAACGAATGTTAAATCTCAGTTCTATATATAAACGTACAGTAAGGAAAGATGTGGAAGCTTTCACTCACCTTTGAATATGCTTTTCCTCCTTTGAGTTCCTGTAATGAAAACAGGAAGAGTGTGAAGTTCAGTGACGGGACAGTCAGACGCACCAAACGGCATCCATGTTTATCCCAACGAACCTAAACACAAGCTCACCCTTCACGAGCAACACTTCAAGCTGACAAAAACCTCAAACTCGGCAAGACCTTAAAACCTAACCTCGCTTCAATGAGACCAAACCACAAAGAACTCGTCTCACCTTCCTGACAGAGACGCGACACACGCAGGGGTCCAGAACGCCGGTGTTGGGGTTGGCGCTCATTTTGCATACAAAGGAGAACCTCTTCCTCCAGCGAACGGCGTTCTCGTGGACTTCTTCTCTGTGGGCGAGAGAACAAAGATCCAGGACTGTTATTTCAGACACGCGCTCGAGCCGCAGATCCAGTCTGGACGCTGATGAGATGTTGATGTTGGTTGCGATATCGGCTCTCCGCTAATGTTTCAAGCTGTGTGTCTGTTTGTAATGGCTGGTCGTGTAGTAAAGAGTTCGAGGCCGTTTGCGACTGGAGATGATCCAGACCTTCAAAGGCTAGGAACTGGGATCAATCGAACCACACGTTCCTCAAATAAACCAATGTGACTTTATTTCAATATAAGAGCCACTTTGAAGAATTTCATTATAATCTGAAGGAGATTTATATTATATTATAGTACATGTGCTCAATAATTGACACTAGTTACTACTAGTCATGCATCAAAATGAGTTTTTACCAAAACACTGATAATGAAAGTTTTCATTAAGCAATTAAAATAAAATGTATTTAATTTAATAACCAACAGTTAAACATTTAAATTGCACATAAGGCAGTTTTTATATCAACTTCTTAATGATATAACTATGTTTCTACATTTCTATGTTTCTGCAGCTGAAATATACACATTTAAATGGTGACTGTAATCAAAACTTAACAGATTCAAACATTCATTAGTTAACTTAAGATATTACTAACAGGTTAAGTACGAAATATCATGAATATGTAATATAGCACATGTATCTGCATGTATTTTTTTGTTGGTGTAGTTGAAACGCTGAATAAACGATTACATGACACATAATACATTTCAGTATGTTCGCATTTTTCAACATACTTTCTGATGTTCATTCAAATTTATTTTGTGCTATAACTTGCAGTAAAGAGGAAGAGATGATAAGTTGATTTGCCGCTTTAACTGAGGTGGCTATACAGATCTGTCAAACCAAAATAAAAAGCGTCAAAACAACATTTACTGCCTTGTATTTCATTATAAAATGTACGTAATCAATCGAATTAATTTAACAATCAACACACAAACATTTAAATTGCATATAAGATGGTTTTATACATTTAAACATGGGTGTAATAACTTGTTTTTATGACAGATTTATTAAAAAATACATTAGTTAATGAAGACATCACTAACAGGTTAAGTAAAACATAATGAACATGTAATATAGCCAGAGGATGTGTTAGACTTTAACATTGTCTGTCATTTTGACAGACAGGTCGCAAAAATTCCTTCATAATCTATTATTAGCCATCATTTTAACTGTCATACTTTAATTAGAATAACACATTTAATTGTTTTTATTTTTGTTCACATTTTTATTTTTAATCATGAACCTACAGGACGACACCGTAGTGTTTAAAAACAACAAAATCTGGAAAAAAAAAAAAAAAAACAATTTTTCAATTACCCTCAGTGTAATCTGTCAAAATGACGGACAGCCTTCTGATTTTTTCGTCACTGACAAAAAAAATCTGTCAATGACGGACAATTTACGGTTAACGCGACCTCTGAATGTAGCACATATTTATCTCTCTAAAGTTATTTTTCTAGCTACCTAACCAGTTTATGGACGTTGAATGGCTTTCAGAGGCAAATGTAAGGTGTTTTATTGTTTACAAGCCGTTTTATTGGTGTAGTTGAAATGCTAAATAAGCAATTACATGACACATAATACATTTCAGCACGTTTGCATCTTTCAACATACTTTCTGAGGTTCAGTCAAGTTTATTTTGTGCTATAAGTGAAAGTGATGATCGGTTGACTTGTCGCTTTAACTTAGATGGCTATACAGATCTGTCAAACCGCATTAAAAAGCGTCAAAACATCATTTAATCCCTTGTATTTCATTATAAAATGTACTTAATCAATTAATCAATTAAATTAATTCAATAATCTACACACAAATATTTAAATTGCATATAAGATGGTTTTATACATATAAACATGGGTGTAATAACTTGTTTTTATTGTTTTACAGATTTATCAAAACACATTAGTTAATGAAGACATCACTAACAGGTTAAGTAAAACATAATGAATATGTAATATATCACAAATTATCTCTCTAGAGTTATTTTTCTAGCTACCTAACCAGTTTATGGACATTCAATAGCTTTCCTGAGGTAAATGTAAGGTTTTATTGCTTACAAGCTGTTTTACTGGCGTAGCTGAAATGCTGAATAAGCAATTACATGACATTTCAGTATGTTTGGATCTTTTATCATACTTTCTGAGGTTCATTCAAGTTTATTTTGTGCTATAACTTGCAGTAAAGAGGAAGAGATGATACGTTGATTTGCCGCTTTAACTGAGGTGGCTATACAGATCTGTCAAACCGCAATAAAAAGCGTCAAAACAACAATTAATTGTATTTCATTATAAAATGTACTTAATCAAATTAATTTAACAATCAACACACAAACATTGAAACTGCATATAAGATGGTTTTATACATTTAAACATGGGTGTAATAACTTGTTTTTATGACAGATTTATTAAAACATACATTAGTTAATGAAGACATCACTAACAGGAGAAGTAAAATATAATGAATATGTCATATTTTTTCTAGCCAACTAACAAATTTATGTACGTTGAATGCCTTTTCTGAGGTAATTGTATAAGACGTCTTGTTCACAAGCCGTTTTACTGGCACATTGATTACATGAGATATAACAGATTTTAGAACGTTTTACCATATCTTTCAACATACCTTCTGATGTTCATTCATGTTTATTTTTATGATTCAACTCATAGCAATGCGAAACAGATTATCGGTTAACGTGCCGCTTTAACTGACGTGGCTACAGTGATCTGTCGCGCAACATTAAAAAGCACCAAAATAACATTTATTGCTTGAATTTCATTTTAAACCTGACACAATTTGAGAGTTCAGATGTTGTTTCATATAAAAAGTAACAAACCACGAAGCTTATTGCAAGCTGCAAATAATGTTTAATTACGTTCATGCATTAACTGAATACACTACCAGTCAAAAGTTTTTGAACTAAGATTTTTTAAAGAAGTCTCTTCTGCTCACAAAGCCTGCATATATTTGATCCAAAGTACAGTAAAAACTGTAAAATTTTGAAATATTTGTATTATTTAAAATAAGTGCATTAATTATATAAAAATATAAATTATTTGAGTGATTTCAAAGCTGCATTACTTAGCATTACTCCAGTCTTCATTGTCACATGATCCTTCAGAAACTATTCTAACATTCTGATTTGCTGTTCAAAAAACATCATTTTTATGATTAGCAATTTCAAACAGCTAAGTAATTTTTTTTCAGGATTCTTTGATAATTAGAAAGATCCAAAGATCAGCATTTATCTGAAATGAAAAGTTCTTGTAACATTATACATGAAACCATTCAAAAGTTTGTAGTCAGGATAATTTTTGGTAAAGAAATTATAAATTAATACTTTTATTTAGCAAGAATGCTTTAAATTGACCAAAAATGAGGGTAAAGACATTTATAATGTTACAAAAGATTTCTATTTCAGATAAATGCTGTTCTTCTGAACTATTTATCAAAGAAACCTGAAAAAATTCTACTTGGCTGTTTTCAACATAATAATAACAATAAATGTTTTTGAGCAGCAAATCAGAATAATCTGATTTTGAAGAATCATGTGACTGGAGCAATGATTCTAAAATTCAGCTTTGAAATCACAGGAATAAATTACACTTTAAAATAGATTCAAATAGAAAACAGTTACTTTGCATAGCAAAAATATTTCAGAATTTTACCGTTTTTGCTGAACTCTGGATCAAATAAATGATCAATTAAAAAGGACAAACTGATATTGTCAAAGCAGCACTAGCTGATATGCTTACCGGTTGTAGTTTATCCACGTTGTGCGCACGAAATAGAAACTGACAGCCAAAACGCCATCAGACAAGCACTAATTAAACAAGACTATTTAATTCGGCTTCAGCCATTTCGGTCCATCGCTAGCTCCTACCGATAAAGACTGCAAACAGACAGGATGGGAACTGCTCAAATGTCTACATTCACAAACCCGGCACTTGTTTACTATACAAATACACAAGCTTCAACTCAAATACACACGCAAACACATTCACACAAACTCATGATTGTCTTTGAGAATGTAAAGAGAAGCATGAACAAACACTACTGAATATTAATGAGCTTCGAACATCTGCTATGCAAATATACGTCTAATAATACTGAGGAAAGCGATCCCGACAACTTTCAGTTTTTCATAAGAAACCACTGAGGTGACTTTAAATTAGAATGGCAAATGTTACATTAAGGATAAAAGTAAGCAATCGCCTAGCAACCACCCAGAACATCCTAGCAACCACAAAGCAATGCGTTAAACCACTCAGAACTTCTTAGAAACCTCATCGGTTTCTGGGAATCCAGGTTTGAGTGGATTTACTAGCAGCTGGATAAAATAAACCTGTTGAATGCTATTAAAGCAGTATGTCATCATGGATTTGGTGGATAAACACACACAGATCAGAGATCAGGACAGAACCAGAGCATCTCCATCTACAAAAGGTTCTGTTGTAATGTGGCTTACCGCCAACGACGGCATCTGTTCCTAATCCTTCTTCACACTCAAACACACACACTTCATACCGCACTGAGGAGTGGCATTTGTGTGCGACTCAGTTTCATGCTCTCAAACTAAAACAAACTGCATACATGTTTGCTTACGCTCACACACGTTTAACTAAATGAGGACACGCTACAAACTCGTTTTATATAAAGCAAACAACAAGACGAACCCAAACCACACTTTGCTCTGTTTAGGGCCTCAGAGACCGTGCATTTAATAGCCCAAACATTTTTCAAATGTGTTTTAGGAAACTAGAATAGACATAACATAGCTAGTCACTTTTGTCAAGTGCATGTCTACCTTTTGATACCACAGATAATTGTATAAAAAAATAAAAAATATATAGTATATATATATATATATATATATATACATATACATACACACACACATACACACACTACCAGTCAAACGTTTTTGAACAGTATGATTTTTAATGTTTTTAAAGAAGTCTCTTCTGCTCACCAAGCCTGCATTTATTTTATTCAAAGTACAGCAAAAACTGTACAATTTTAAAATATTTTTACTATTTAAAATAACTGATTCTATTTTAATATATTTTAAAATATAATTTATTCCTGTGATTTTAAAGCTGATTTTTTTAGCATCATTAGTCAAATGATCCTTCAGAAATCATTCTAATTTTCTGATTTGCTGCTCCAAAAACAGAATGTTTTCAGGTTTCTTTGATGAACAGAAAGTTCAGAAGAACAGCATTTATCTGAAACAGAAATCTTCTGTAATATTATAAATATCTTTACCATCACTGACCAATTTGAAGCATCCATGCTAAATAAAAGTATTAATTTCTATAATTGCTTTCCCAAAAACAAACCCAAAAAATGATAATGACTACAAGCTTTTGAATGGTATAGTGTATGATGTTACAAAAGCTTTTTATTTCAGGTAAATGCTGATCTTTGGATCTTTTCTATTCATCAAAGAATCCTGAAAGAAAAGTACTCAACTGTTTTAAATATTAATAATAATAAAATAATAAAAATAAAAGGCTTCTTTTTATTTTTCTACATCTTTCTATTCATCAAATCCTGAAAAAATTAACTCAACTGTTTTAAATATTGCTAATAATTAAAATGATGTTTTTTTAACAGCAAATCAGTATATTAGAATGATTCCTGAAGGTGACACTGAAGACTGTAGTAATGATGCTGAAAATTCAGCTGTGATCACAGAAATAAATTAAATTTTAAAATATATTCAAATAGAAAGTAGTTATTTTAAATAGTAAAAAATATTTCAAAGTATTACTGCTTTTGCTGTATTTTGGATCAAATAAATGCAGGCTTGGAGAGCAAAAGAGAATTCTAAAAAAAAAAAAAAAACCTTTTGACTGTTAGTGTAATTTTATGAAACAATTTTTATTAATATGCAGTATATTTATAAATGTACACATTTTAAATTACAATAATAAAATAAATATATGTATTATCTTTACCAAATACTCACAATTTACACTTATTCGACAAGGATGCATTAAATTGATCAAAAGTGAGATTTGAGATTTCTGTCTCAAATAAATGCTGTTCTTATGAACTTTCAATTCATCATTCATCCTGAAAAATAAATGTATCACAGTTTCCACAAAAACATGAAGCAGCAAAACAGTTTTCAACATTGATAATAATCAGAAAAGTTTTTTGAGCAGCAAATCAGCATATTAGAATGATTTCTTAAGGATCATGTGACACTGAAAACTGAAGTAATGATGCTGAAAATTCAGCTTTGCATCACATGAATAAATTACATTTTACAGTATATTCACATAAACAACAGCTGATTTAAATTATAATAATATTTCACAATTTTTACTGTAGTTTTGATCAAATAAATGCAGCCTTGGTGAGCTAAAACATCAAAAGTATGTTACATCAGTAAACAGAAAGAGCCACTTTATTTATGAATCATTTTCTGCTTTGAAGATATAAACACACTGATTCCAAGAATCGTCAGTATCTGCAACAATATCTGCCTATTATATATGAAGCAGCTTTCAAGGGGCCGATAAACGTGTTGAGGGTCATCAGAGGGTTTACTATTGTACGTTTCTTCTGTTCCAGCACTTGTTGTTATCAGAGCCGGTCTGGTTCATTCTCTCCCCCCGCCACATTCTTTCCCAGCATTCCAGGGGCCGTGGTACTTTGTTCTATCACTGTAGTAACCACAATCACGGTAACACTGACGGACCAGGGGAGGAAGGAGAAAAGGAGGACACCCATAATGCACTGAGAAAGAGTGACACAGGTTTTGACATGGGCCAGTAAGCAACCACTTAGATACCAGAAAAGATTCGCATGCATTTAGTATTTGAATGAAACACTGCTGCAAAATCCAATCCATTGACGCAACATCATATTTTCAAAGCACAAATTCCTATAATAAATATTCCCACAAACAACAACACAACAGGCTTTGTGCGTTCTTGGGTTTTCTCCTTTCATGCTCTCGGCTCGACTCTCTCCCACGGCGGCCAAAGGCAAACCCAATCAAGCGCTCCTGAATGGGCCAATTGTTGGGAGACTCGGGACAATTTAGAGCGTACAAAAGATCCATGAGCGAGATTCATGTGGAATAAATATGCATTAGACGCGAGCCAGCCAGACTAGCAGGGAGCAAAGGTTTGCGGGGAGAGAAAAATGGCAGGCAGGTGGGTGAGATTCAAACTCTTTACTATCACTAAAAGATCAATGACAAATAAAGACAAGATGATTAAAAAAAATAAATAAAAAACAAACTTAAACCATAAATAGTTTAAGTAACATGCAATGCTTCTGTAATTTTTATAAAAACATAATTGTTATAATTAAGTAGAAATACTAGTAAAATACTAGTAAATAAAATTAAGAATATACACACACACACTCTTATTTTACACTTATACTTTTATTTTATACTTAAACCGTAAATATGCAATGTTTTTTAAATGTAATTTTTGGAAATATATAACTGTGTAAACAGGAAATAATAAATATTTTTTAAATATTTTATAAAATATTTTATACATTTATATTTTCTAAAAATAATAAGTTGTTTGTGTGTGTGTGTGTGTGTGCATATATATATATATATATATATATATATATATATGTGCATATATAGCCACTATTCTAGGTTTTGCCCATCTGTCAGTAATAAGTTTTCACTCATTTAAAACACAATAAAATTTAATATTCTCCCTTATTCTTTTATATATTTTAGTATGTACAAGTCTGTTTGAATTTTTACATAAATATTGTGTTACACTGAATGACAATGTAACATTATTTCAACCAAATTTTGATATTTTGTTCTCCAAAAACTTATTTGAAACCTTAAAAGTAGGTACTTTACTTACATTCAATGTGCTTTCTATGGACATAAAATAACTTTTGTAAATTTCTTTTGATGTGGACATCCTAACGTCTTCAACGCATATACACATTTTTTGTAATATTTATATTTATTTACACACACACACACACACATATTAAACAGCAATAATAATAATTTTAATTTTAATAATTTAGCAAAGATGCATTATAATTTTTTGTATTCATTTTTAAAAAATTTTTGATACCTAATTAAACAAATATTAGAATTAATGACAAGCAAACAAGTTAACTGTAAAAATTACATATATATATATATATATATATATATACATATATAGTAAAAAAAATACATGTATATAATGCATTTTTTTAATTCATTTTTTTTTTTATCGTAATATTTTGAATGCATGAAATCATAAATATCATGATGTTTATTGAGGTTTATAAATTTGAACTAACTTTCTTATATAGCAAAAGGGTCAAATTATATTTTTCTTCCAACAATTTAAGCCTTTTGATGAGAAACTTTCAATGGTAATTTTTAATAATGTATATATGTTAGATCCATGGCAAGGTAACACAGCTACTGCACTGAATATTCATGTGTGTAACACACAGCAAGTCTGATTGTGTGTCGTATCTCTCAAGATGTAGCATGCTGCACACTCTGAACAAAACCTAGAATACAAAACAAAAGAGAGAGGCTTCATTAAAGACAGGAAACCCTGAAAGAGGCCAGATCCTCCCCCTGACCCAAAGCACACGGCCTCTCAGCGAACACCAACACAATGATCACAATGAGCCACTCGAACTCAACACTACACCACAGTACCACTGACATTTACAGATAACACTAACAGATAAGTCAGGTTAATACTGATATCCACAAACACCAAAACTATGTTTAGTATGTTTTAGTGCTGTCAGAATTAGCACATTAACGCACAAACGCGGCGGCCCACACTGTAGCCTATGTCATTTCATATTAAAGCGTGAATGAAACTACGAGTAAAGTAATAGTTAAACTAATAGCAGCCAAATAACCTATTAACCCAGCTGCTGTGATGTCAGTTAATCAAAGAACAAAAGAAAAGAGGAAATCAATAACTTTTCTAGCCTTCTGTATACTTCCTACTTGCTGAAGGGCACATGCAAATAATGGGTTTATGTGAAGATTGTTTTACGTTCTCTTAAACTAGAAGTTACCTTTTTTTTTTTTTTTTGAAGTCTAATAAATGTTTAAACTGATAGCTCTCAATTATACTATAATGTTGAATGTCTATTATCAATGGTTAAGAAATTATTAAGAAATAACAAACAATTTCCTGGAGACATCAGTAATATTGGTATCAGTGATACTCGCCTTCAGTCATAAAAAAAATATTTGACAAATATTAAAAATATACTGTCATTATGTTGTT